>JBDJHY010261720.1:0-19985 GCA_039654485.1 Withania somnifera
TTCCAAGGTTGCTGATTGTCTATTTATTAGTGTCGTGTCACGAATGAATGAGCTATACGGAATACTCACTAAATTATAGACCACTTCAAATTCTTTATCTTGGTATTTGAGTCTTTAATTTCTAGAGACTTATTGAGACCGGTATCTTCCTTGTATAAATTCTTACATTTAACGACTTTTGACGTGACAACCAATTCTTGGGTTATGTAGTTTGATTAATACCTTCAGTTTTATTATGAAATTTATTCTGACTTATTTTTCTTATTTAATGTTGTTACTTTCCGATTTAAAATTGTTTCCTTAAATTGTTTAGACCATGAGTTAGACTGATTTACTGAGTCATGTTTAATTTTTGGGGCGTGATAAGTTGGTATTAAAACCCTATGTCACTAGCCAAGTTCCGTAGAGTCTTGCATAACAGTGCAAAGACATCTGTTACTTATCCTTATTAGCTACGAAATTATAGAAAAACTCTTTTCATCCTTTCACTTCTATGTAGCATAATTGATTCCCTTATACTGAGTCCTTGTGTGTTTTGTTCGACATATGGTGAGGACTAGGGTTGCAATTGATATGGATGATCAGGATGTGCCTGAGCCAACTACCAGGGGTAAGGGCATAGTTAGGGGCCTAGGTAGAGCCCGAAGAAGAGCTAGAGGGGTAGCCCCAGCTAGGGATCGAGCCAGGGCGTCTTCACCTGAGCCAGATATGGAAAGCAATGAGGAGCAGGTACCTTCAGAGTATATTGTAGCCTTTATATTATAGGATACCTTGCGAAGAGTGCTTGTGATTATAGATAGCATAACATAGGGTGGTACACCCTAGGGTTCTCAAACTAGGGAAGGGGTGGATACCCCTAGAGCAGAGATCCATTCCAGTGATTCATGAGCCGGTGGGATAACCTCCAATGGTTCCAATGCATGTGGGTTAGCCACCAGAGATTCAGGTTCCAGAGAGATAGCTTCCCATAGTTCAGGATCAGGTGGGCAGCCAACTATAGCACATCGGGGTTCGTGAGCTTTAGATACTAGGGGTCAGAGTTATAAGTACAGTCCATGCTGAGATGTTGGATGAGCAGCAGTGGCAATATAAGAGGCTTAAGATGATGGCCTCACCTTAGTTTAAGGGTGGCAGAACAAGGACTCATTTGAATTTCTCACTAATTACCATAAGCTTCTATAAAGTGTTGGGTTAGTGCAGACACATAGGGTAGATTATATGGTATTGCAGCTTTGAGGGCCATCCTAAAAATGGTGGAAATCTTATGTTGCATCTAGACCATGTAGGTCACCTCCCATGACCTGGGAATCTTTTCTCGGGCATTAGCAGATAGGTATCTGTCCCATAATATGAGGTATGGGTTGTGCAGGTAGTTTAATGAGTTGATACATGAGGTCATACCAGTTGATGAGTATTAATCTCTCTTATAGGAGCTATATAGAAACGTTTTAGCTATATTACTAGACGAGCAAGAGAAGATAGCTATATTCATAAGGGGGGGTGAGCACTTATCTTCAGACTTTAGTATTCACAGATTTAAAACTCCCAAGGGATACTTTGTATAGTGTGATTGATGTAATGAGAGGATTTAAGCAGCTGCATGGAGGTCAGACTAGTGATAGCAGGGGCAAGAGGCTCCATCCTTAAGGTTAGCTTTCTAGTGCCTCGTTTTGAGGCAGGGGTTGCCTTCAGTACAATAGTCACTTTCACTATAGGTACCATTCCACGAGTTTTTACAGACTTACAGTGCTATTTAGGCAGTTTAGAGTGCAAATAGTCTAGCACTGAGTTGTTCTAAGTCTTATCAGAAGGATTTAGGCCGATGGGTCCATGTGGGGTTTTAGAGTTCATCATATCAGTCTACAGCTCTAGGTACTTGTTTTGCTTATGGTGAGCTTGGTCATAGGTAGAGGTTTTTCTCCAGCACATGTAGATTTATTCTTAGTAGGATTCTCATGCCTTGCATGCTCGGGCTAGAGCATGAGTGCCTCTGGGTAAAGGTAGAGAAGACGGACAAACAATGAGAGGTGCACTGTAGGTAGAAAAAGGTCAGGGTCATTCTCCAGTTCATCTTAGATGCAGGCGCACTGAGTGCTATGTTTTTTCTGGCAGATTTGAGGTTGACTCTTCCAATGCTCTATTTATAGGTATCCTCTCAGTTTTCCATAGGCCTTCTTTTGTACTATTTGATCTGGTATCAACCCACTCCTATGTTTTTACATAATTTATTATTGGTTCTGACATGTTATTTGATGCATTTCCCATACCTCTTCATGTGTCTACTCCCATGTGCGAGTCTTTAGTTGTAAATTGAGTGTAACGACCTCGTTTTGTATTTTTTTGGGGGTATGATACTTGGCTAGACATAAACTTGTTGGATATGGTAGATTTTGATGTCATTGTGGGTATGGATTGGCTTGCTTCTTATCATGCTGTTTTATATTTCCATGTCAACACTATTACATTATGCATTCCTGATATCCCAAGGGTTGAGTGAAAAGGTATGTGTTGGTCATATCCTCGTAGAGTTATCTCTTTTCTTATGGTCTAGAGGTTGATTAATAAGGGATGTATGTCTTATTTGGCTTTGTACGATATGGTAGTATTGATTCCCTTTTCTTAGAGTCGGTCCTTATGGTTAGGGAGTTTGTTGATGTGTTTCTGACGGATCATCCTAGTGTCCCTCGTGATAGGAATATTGATTTTTCTATTAATTGAAGTCATACACCAAGCCCATTTCTTTTCCTCCTTACCGTATGTCTCCTGTTGAGTTGAAGGAGCAGTTGCAGGACTTGCTTAGAAAGGGGTTTATTCATCCTAGTGTGTCACCATGGGGTACACTAGTCTTGTTTGTGAAGAAGAAGGATTGTTCTAGGGTGTATGTGTACTGACTATAAATAGTTGCACAAAGTGATCGTGAAGAACAAGTATCCTTATCACAGCATTGATGATCTGCTTGACCATCTTCAGAGCACTGCCATCTTTTCTAAGGTTTATTTGAGGTATGGGTACCATCAGTTGAGGATTAGACCTTTGGATATTCCAAAAATGGCCTTTCTAACCAGATATAGGCATTGTGAGTTTTTGGTGATGTCTTTTGGGCATACTAATTACCCAGCGTTGTTCATGGAGTTGATAAATGACGTATTTTGTTCATATTTGGATTATTTTGTGATTATGTTCATTGATGATATCTTGGTTTATTCTAAATTAAAGTCAATCATGTTCAACATTTGAGGATTGTACTTCAGATTGCGGGATGATAAGTTGTATGCCAAATTCTCAAAGTAAGAGTTTTGGTTGAGTTTGGTGGCATTCTTGGGGCATGTGGTGTCTAAGGAGGATATAATGGTCGATCCCGCCAAGATTGCAGTGGTACGTGATTACGTGATTAGGTGAGAGTTTTTTTAGGTTGGCTAGGTTCTACAGGAGGTTCATGCATCACTTTTCTTCTATTTCTACTCCATTGATTAGACTGACTCAGAAGAATATACCTTTTCAGTAGTTTGATGAGCGTGAAGATAGCTTTCCAAAGATCAAATCATTGTTGATTCCATCTCCTATTCTTACTTTTCTCGTGGAGGGTAAAGGCTTCACCATATATTATAATGCTTCTAGGGTTGGTTTTGGTGGAGTATTAATACAGGAGGGTAAGGTAGTGGCCTATGCTTCAAGGAAGTTGAAGATGCATTAGAAGAACTACCTTCCTCATGATTTAGAGTTAATTGTTATGGTGTTTGTATTGAAGTTGTGGAGACATGACCTGTATGGAGTGCATTGTGAGGTGTATATCGATCATAGGAGTTTTTAGTATATTTTCAATTAGAAGGATCTTAAATTGTGGTAGCGGCATTGGTTGGAGTTTCTTAAGGACTGTGAAATTACTATATTGTATCCCCTAGGAAAAGCCAACATGGTGGCAAATGCCCTTAGCAGGAACTCCTCGAACATGGGTAGTTTGGCTTATATTCAAGTTGATGAGAAAAATTTGGCTAAAGATGTTCAGCGTCATAGCCAACATCTTGGTTAGATTGCAGCTTTCAAATGAAAATAATGCACTTACATGTGTCAAGGCCCGTTCTTCATTGATAGAGCAGATTCATGCCACTCAGTTTGACGATGCTAAGTTAAGGATTATTTGTTATAAGGTACTGCTAGGGTATAAGAATGGAATGGAATATTCGACCATCCAGATGGCGCGAAGGTGTAGTTCTCCAATTGGTTGGTTCAATACTTCTGAGAAGACACAATGGGGTACAGATTTTATTGCAAGGGATAGATTTAAATTGACCCATACGCAAAAGAGTTATGCCCATAAGAGGGTTAGGCCTTTAGAGTTCATGGAGGATGATAGAGTATGGTTGAAGATGTCACCATTGAAGGGTATGGAGCTTTGGTAATAAAGGAAAGTTGAGTCCTTGTTTTATTGGTTTGTTCGATATTCTAGAGCGAAAGGGAGATGTGGCTTACAAGTTAGCTTTGCCACCGGGTTTGTTCACGGTACATCTGGTGTTTCATGTCTCTATGCTTTGGAGGTATATACCCGATGAGTCTCACATGATTCAGTAGGATTCCTTTAGTTTGTACTAATACTTACCATTTGAAGAGAAGTCAATTGCTATACTTGATAAACAGGTTCAAAGGATACAAGCCAAAGAGATACCTATTGTGAAGGTGCAGTAGAGACACCAACAGATCGATGAGGCTACTTGGGAGATGGAGTATGATATGCATAGATAGTATCCTTAGTTTTTTTTTACCTTTTAGGTACATCTTCTTTCTTATGTTTGAGGACGAACATGATTTTTAGTGGTGGATGTTGTACTGACTCTAAAGGTTATTTTTCATTTTCTGAGTATTTTGACTATTTTTCCCCTCTTATACTCCCATTATATCAAACTTAGTGTGGTTCCATGGTTGGTTTGAGTGAGGGATGGGATTTTATATAAAACTTTGAGAATTTTTAGTTTTTGAGCCTTTATGTTCAAAATGAGGAACTCTAGGGGTTATTAGAGTTCGGGACCTCGTAACAGAATTCTGTTAGTTCCATCAGGCCCGAATGTCAAATTTGGTCTAGTTACACCTTCTTTTTCTATTTTAGAACTTCTGTGATGAGTTTGAGCATTTAGACGAGCCAAAGTTGGGTTTTTAAGGTAAATGGTTGAATTTAGTCAACATTTGATCTTAGAGTGTCCATATGGAAACTCTTATAAATCTTTTGGTTTTGGTAGGTAGAATTTGTCCTAGAATAAGCGTCCTTTTGGTTTTGTCAAGTCCCATTAGAGTTTTCTACTTTTTGAGGGTTTTGGTTAACATTGTCCCCTTAGAGATATGGGGCATATTTTTTATGGTTCTGTTGAGTCTGGAATGTCAAATTTAGTCTATGTGAATATATGATTTGTTAGAAATCGGTTCCGAATGAAATTAGAAGACCTATTTGAAGTTTTAACTTCCTTGTTGTTTTGTTGTCAAAACTGTCTATAATAGCTTTTCCATGATAGCGACAGGTGGACGCGATCGCGTAGGCCAAGATATTTCTTCCAAGGCACAATCGTGAAAAGGGATCATGATCGTGGTGGTTAGGCATCTGGGATGTATCTATTTTAAACAGCTGGTGCATGTTATTTCTCTCATTGTTCATGCAAACAACGCACTAGAAACCTATTTTTTGGCAAAACTTGTTCAAGGTTTTAAAGGCTAATCAATTGGGCAAGTTTCCTAAACATATTTTCATCAAATATAAGTTTCTATAACATGATTTTACATATAAATTTCATGGTTTTAAACCCAAAATTATTGGGTAAAATGAAGAATAGGAATTTGATAAAAACTTGGAATTTTTGTAATAAATGGAATGGTTTTTCGATGAGACGTAATATTTAACATCCCTTTGTGATGGGTAACACTATTTTATAATCAAATTTTTATCTTGACCCTGTGGTCCCCAGGTTGATTTCTCATAAGCCTTGATTATTTGAAATTTGGTGTTGATTAGTGAATATTTTTCTTGTAATTTTTGTTTGTGCACGGTTGGAGGCTGATCGAAAAGGAAAATTACTTGAGTAGCTCGATTTTTCAAATTATAAGGGAGTTGAGGTTATATGGATTTCTATAAAGTGCTAATAATTGCTTGGTGATTTTCTTGTGATTTGGGTGCTTCGAGATTAGTATTATCTATCATGTTGGGTTTAAAATGAACAAGTTAGAGTAACATACATACTTGACGAATTTGTTGAATCATGGCTATACTAGAATTGTTTTGTGAATTGTTTGATTGGAACATGTAGTTGAAAATGATGACTTGATTAAGAATTGAGACCTAATTATATACTTGTTGATGAAATTCCCACGATAAATAAATAGCAACCTTGAAATAAAAAATGTTGATGCCCGGGAGGTTAACTTGAAATAGAAAGGCTATTCTTGATAGAAATTTCCCATGAGAGGTTTATATTGTTAAATTGAAACTTCAACTTGTGATATCTTCCATGGCTGATATGTAATAACTACTCACTTATTGATAATTGATCATAAATCTTGAACTGTGTCATGATGAGATAATTATACTTGTTGATATTAATTGTTGGATTGGCTTTTATGCCTTGATTGAGATTATGGTAAAGACGTAGCTGAAGCCCTGAACGGGTGTCTATATTTTGATGAAATAATTATACTGTAAAGAAGTCATAGCCGAGGCTTAGACCAGGTGCCTATGTGAAATGACACAGTTGAGGTCCTGATTGGGTATCTATATAGTTGAAAGGTCTTGACCTAAATGTGATGATTGATATTTTGTACTATCGATGAATTGGAAAATGTCATCCATTCTAAGATGTTTTGGGGATTGATATCCTTATTGATGACTTTGGTTGTTACTGGAATTGACTTTCGAGAGACTGTACTTTCATTATATGATTTACAGAGTTAGGTATTTGATTATATTTTTTGTATCTATATAAATTGTTAATGGGTTGCTGAATATTTTTGTTTGTAGTATTTTTGGAGGATCCGTGGGGAGATTGGGGACTTTTTTTTCTCTTTATAGTTAGCTATCCTAGGATGCTACTGAGTACCATTGTTCTAGTACTCACTCTCGCTTCTCTATACTTTTGTGCAGTTATTGAGCCCTGAACTTCATGATCTTCTGCTCCTTCTCAGTCCAGGGATATTTGAGTTGTTCGAGGTAGTTGATTATCTCTTCATCAGTGCCATGGATTATTTATCTTAGTATTTGAGTCTTTACTTCATATAGACTTGTTGAGAACAATGTCTTCCTTGTATAAACTCTTATATTTAGTGGCTTGTGACGGTGGAAGCCGATGCTTTGGTTAGTAGCTGGAATAATACCTTTCATTTTATTGTGAAAATTATTCTTACTTATTCCACTAATTTACTGTTGTTACTTTCCTCTTTAAAATTATTTCCTTAAATTTCTTAGACTGTGAGTTAGGCTGACCTACCAATTTGGGAAGGTAGGTGCCATCACGTCCGATTTTTAGGGCATGACAAGAGCAATTACACATGGATCAGATCAGTGATAGCACAGACAAGAAGTCTCGTTCCTTTGGTCAGTTTTCATATGTCTCTTCTGGAGGCAAGGTCTTTTTTCATGGTAGTCATTACCACCACCGAGCACCATTTTGGGAAGCCTTACAAACCTTGGGTGCTAGGAAAATAGCCTAGAGTTCATTCATCTCATTACAGATTTCCTATGGGTCTCATCAGAGGGTTTCAGGCCGAGGTGGCCTCTCAGGTTCTCAGAGTTCCTCATAGAAGTTTTAAGCCCCCATATCTCTTTTTAGTTGTGGGTATAAGGGACATATTATGAGGTATTTCCCTAAAATAGCACAAATTAAGTATCAATATAATTCTCATGCCTCTAATGATCTGGTTAGATCCCATGCACCTCTAGTTAGAGGTAGAGGAGGTGGACAGGCAGATAGAGTTGCACACGCAGGTAGGGGTGCACAGCAGGCAGGAAGAGGTTCATGTGTGCTATATTTTAGCCTAGAGGTGGGAACACATAATTTTATACCTCTCCATGGAGACTCGAGGATGAGTCTTCTGACAGGTGATCACAAGTATTTTCCCAATTTTCCATAGGCTTGTATCTGTATTATTTGATCAAGTATCTACTTATTCTTATGTATCTACATACTTTGCTTCTAGTTCTGATATATTATCTAATGCATTTTCCGTACCTCTTCATATGTCTACTCCATGGGTGAGTCCTTAATGGTTGATCGGGTATTCCAATCCCATCTTGTTATCTTATCGGGGTATGATAGTCTTGGGTTTCTTTCTTAGTTAGTGCGTCGGGTGTGAGGAGTGCGGACTTGGAATGATGAACTCACATGGAATAGCTCTTGTAAGGTGTTCCTAGAAAGGTTTTCAGTGTTAAGGGGAGAAACGTGGAGCGGATTCCCTTGTGCACCTCTGAGTGGGACATTGGCCATAATAGCCAGATTAGTCATATCCTTAGCTTTCTGTACCTAATTTTCCATCTATTCCAATCTTTTTGTTAATCCTGAGATAATTTAATTCTAATCAGATATTAGGTCATCATGAACAGTGATTTTCGTTAAGTTAGTTTCCTTATTGGTATCGACTATTTTCCCTTTATCAAGTTACGATTATGGGCCTGGAGTGGAACTATGGTACGATTTTGATCTAGTGAAGTAGTAGTGGTCTGCCATTTGTTATACACAGACTAGCTTCGACTGTACCTGTTACATAATCAGAACTCATAAGGAAAAGCTTGTTAGGTTATTTATTACGACATATAAAGCAAAATATCAAACGCAATAAACACTAATTGTTTGCCATTGGTGGATCGATATTTAGGTATTTGGAAGAATTATTCCTAGTGAATAGGAAAATTGCTCACTTTTGCGTAAAGGTAGAGGTAAAAAAGATTTTTCATGATAGGGGCCAGACGTAAGGCTGCCTGTGTATCCTTTGAGAGGAATTTAGGACTAACGGAGTTCAAGAGTACAATGATGGATAATAACTCAGTTTTCTTTAATTTGAAAGTACATTTTTGAAGAAAAATAAGGACACAATTGTTGATACATTTAAAACTTTTGGAAATAAAACTAGACTTTATTTCTTATAGGTGTGTCTCTAAAGATTGATCTATCAGAAACTCCAAGCTGGTCCTGCTGTCATCTATCAACCCTTCCACAAGAGTGCAAAATATGAGACATTTTTGATATTGTACCCTCCTGACCCTTCATGATAAAGGAAAATTTATTAATCTCGGTGCCATGACAATGATATGGTTCCTTCTTTCCTCTCAGTTGGTTCAATTGTTATTGCATTAACAACTCTAAAGTAGATTCTCAAGTATGACTCACAGAAGGCTGTGAAGTGGTATTCACATATTATTGCATATTCTATGAGAGGTATGCCTTGGTATACTTATTCACACTTTAACATGATGCTACAACCCCATAGATATTTCATCCTTCCACTGTTGACTAAACATCTCAAACGTGCTCTCAAAACTATGCATTCATTGATGAGATGACCTCATTGCAAAGGATGATAAGTGCATTTCTTGTAAGCATCTTTTGGAAAACATGGGTATCCTTCAGTCCAATCTGGGCTTATCATCTTTGTAGCCATTATAACACTGAAAAGATAAGAACATAGGACAATTTTGGTATGGTACGTTGATCATGGTGATAAGAGCAACCAGAATGATCCGGTTGCTTCTTGGTCCAACCTGGGTTGGCACAATTGCTTCTTTCTTTGGTCTATCCTAATTGATCGTGGGGATAGGTGCAAATCCTATATTTTCTCTAGTATATTTTTTTTCCTGGATATCCTTTGAGGTGATTTTCCTCCCTTGGTTATACACATCATCTTTATAGCTTGTCTGATCCTTTTATATACCTTCAGTACACAGAAATTGACGATTGCCATTTCTTTGTTATTGGTAGAAATTTTGTTGTTCATTTCCCATGCTCAAACTATTGTGTCCTACCTAATCATCTTCTCTTTTCAATCTTCCTTCTAGCTTCCTTAATTTTCCTATCCAGTTCCTTGCTTTTCTGTTTGATTAATTTTTCAGCATCGATCCTGAGTTAGTGTCCACGAAAAAGAAGGGAAGAGATTTTTAGGAATACCTCTGACTCTATTTAAGATAATTAAAAATATACTTAGTTTAATTTGGTTGGACTTCAATTTAAAGTGGACAACAGTAATATATCGATCCACCAATAGCTAGAACATCCAATCACATAGCAATTAAATGATACACACACAATAGAATAAAACATGGCCTAAGTGGATAACCATTATTGTTTCCAAGGTTTAGTCTTAACGAGATTGGAGAATAATTTTCTTTTAACTATTTTGTCACTGAAAAAATTGTTAATAGAAAGACACGCCCATACAGGGGAAAAGAAACAAACAGACCTTCACAGAGGCGAAAAAATAAACAAAACTTTTGCATGATCAAACCCAATATTCCAACATAGGGATAAAATATAAAGAAATCCCTCGTAGGAGTGAAATAAACAATCTCACATAGGCGTAAACTATAAACAAAGACCTTGAGGGAGAAAAATAAATAATCCCACATAGGGGTAAAGGAATCAAACACTATTTCCAACTTCATCACACGGGTCCCTCTTGGATTTATCTACCTCGGACAAGATATGATAATGGTTCATGACTAGATGGGTCCCATCCAACCGAGCTTGATCATCCTCTGATAGAGAGTCCAAGACAAATATCTGTCTTTCCATAGGACTGTCAAACTGAATAAACATGCCCTAGCATCTCTAAACTTATTTTGTACGTTCTTTAACCTTTTCGGCAACCTTTGGAAGGTCATCTTATCTTTAGTGGAATGATGATTACTTTTATTCTTCATGGGATTTTTTTGAATTGGTGGTGTGATACGATCCAATGGAATGGCATCAATCATTTTCTTTCTTCGCTAATCTTTGTAACCATCATTAACTACTGGCTAAAGTTGATTTTTGACATACTCTATTAAAGACCTTTTCTTCTTCCATTATTGAATGATGAACCATTTGAGGGGTATTTATCCTTTTACACTATCATTTATGAATTATGTCATATTCATCTTCTTGGGAATAACTTGGAAGGACTTGAACTGTCTAAGGAGGAGTACCCCTGATACCCGTGAATGCCAAAAAATCCAAATCCTTATTTTGGATTATGTGGATAGCATCTCGATATTTAGGAAGTTACCACTGTACATCTCTATCCTTCAAGTCCCCTAGCTGTCGAAACAAAAAATCCTGACCGTTACTGACTTTATAGTTGTTGTCATCCAACCAAGTAGCGTGTAAGGAGAAACAATCGAAGTGGGTTGTGTGATCCATTGTATCAAAAAATTACAATCTTGAAAAAATCTTTTACCCTTCTTGCATTCCCCTAAGGCTCGATACAAGTTAGTTATAATGATAGGTGACAAAGTGTGATGCGGAGTGAACAAACCATAATTAACCCATAGAAGAGGGATGGAGTTACCATGGCCATACTGGGATGGATAAGGTTTTTAACATTCTTAGGGAATACTATAATCCCAACAAACTAACTACAAATGCAAAAGCTTTATGATATTTCCATTCTTGCTCTGTAGAAACTCTGTGTGGTATTTCTCAAAAATTGTTGATCTACCAAAAAGAACATATAATTTCCAAAATGAAATATAACAAACTTTTTTCAGTCCTAACCCATCATCTCAGTCAAACAGAAACCCCTCTTTGATTTTCTCTCTTTCACATATTTTCGGGACTAGTATATTATTGGTTGATTTCTTCTTCCTTTTGTGACATATGTTGATGCTATCATAGGCGCTCTCCAATTCTTCCAAGGACTGGGTTAACTCCACTTTCCCAAATTAAAAACCATCTTTTTATCATTCAAGAATTTAACAAAGATCGGGATTGGATTGAGCCAAGGTTGCATGTAAATGAGTGACGACAGGTACCCTATTTGTGTTAGAACCAACTCCTTATCTGATGCTGATATATTAATCCACCAAGCTTAGGGAAAATGATTCGTCTTTAGCACCATGTGGACTGGAGGTGTGAAATGAGGAATCCTATAAACATACAGAAGTATTAACACATTCATAAGTGATGAAATCATTTATAGTCAAATTATTGTCACACTAAGACGTACTATGCGGATCCATGACCATCTTGAAAAGACTCGATTGGATCATGGTAGGTTTACTAATGGACTGGTACCCTTCCAATGCCAAGCCAACCTAGGCTAATAATTAGAACATGGATTTTAGTTTTTCTCTATCCATTTTTGAATTGATCGGGTACCTGGACAGACTATCCATGCTGGAATTTCGAACAATCATTGGTTGTAGTGCGAACTAATAGTCTTACCATACAGTCCAAGAAAGGATTTCTTCCAGAGTGGATGACCGCATAAGGCATACCATTACCTAAGGAAGTAAACTAAAAAAGGTCCAATCGATCGAAATATGCCATTACAAAATTAAAATACGAAAAATAAAGAAGACATGTAATCAGGTAGGAAAAAATACATAGTGAAAACAGATCATACAAAGCTAGAATTAGGGTCACTAGGGGAGTCACCATCGTTGATTTTGCATTTTTAGTACTTAACCCATGTTTTGAGCTATTACTATTTTTGAAAATATTACTAAATGGATAAGTGTCAAATTATTTTGAAATTCAAATTAAATCCCAAAAAAAAATTAATAATTACAGAGTCTCCACTTAATTTGTTAAAGATGTTAAGAAAACATTTATCTGAAACCTTATATTCTGAAAATAGGAACAAAATTCGAAGTTTGAAAGAGATTTTGGGTAAGGATTCCGTAATGTTCGGAGGAGGGTTTTTGAGAAATCTCATTGGGTTATAGCCTATCTTAAAAATATACTTTTGAATAATTTTCTGAAATAAATAACTTTAGAGGTTAATTTCTGAAAAGGACGCAAGTAAATTTTAAGGAAAGGTGTATTTCTGTAATTAGGTTTCTTTTATTCTACAAATTTTTTTTAAAACAAAAATTTAAAACTTTGAATAATTAATTTTTGTTGTAGTGAAAATTGATTATTTTATTAAGCTACTATTTGCCTAATGAAAAATTTTAAAGCGAATAATGGAAAGATAAAAGTCAAAATTTCAATTTCTTTATTTAATAGAAAACTAAGATATTACAACCCTTGATTCCCCCACTAGATTTATACAAATATAACAAAATACAAAAATATGGGAATACATGAAACAATAAAAAGAAGAAAAGAGAATCAACAACTTCATTTGGACCTAGTCCAATCTTCCAACCTTGGGTCATAGCCCATAAGCACATGCGAGGGATCCTGGGGTTACACATGCAAATAAGAAGAGCATATTAGGAATCAATAATAATAAATAATACAAATCAAACATATAAACAAACAAACAAACAAGCAAGACTAAATTAAACAAAGTTGATATTGGGCCAAACCCAAATACACGCATGGGAAAACAAGTCAACAAACGACCGAAACAGGTCCAAATTAATTAAAGGAATTGGGCTAAGGAGAGTATATGCCCAATTAAATTAATTTAATACAATATGGTCCAGTTGACTTGCAACCTAGCCCAATTGCAAGACAAAGAAAGACTCAATTAATTAACCATGGGATGTAATAACTAAATTCAAATTTTAGTCTTAACTAATTATGTGATAGACACAATATACATATAAAGACATCAAAAATGGAAGTAAAGAAATTATAAGCACATCTTTCCCCTAACCTAAAAATCAATATAAGGAAGTGTATTTGGAGGATGTAAATATAAGAGAATAAGTAGACAAACATTATGCATATATAACACACAGAATACATTACTTAACCTATTATTATCATCACTTAAAATGCTTATCTACTTTGAATAATATTGAACATATGCAGATGACAAGAAAATGGAAGGGTCATGTCATGATCCAATTTAAAATTGGGGAAGTAGATGCATAGTCTTCTTAAGAAGTAGGCACAATTAACATATAGAAAAAGAGGAGATAGCAGGTTTCATACAAATAACATAAGTTTAATAGAAAGGGATGAGAGAGGGACAATAGGTTTTGTATCGTCTCAGAATACAAGGGAAGGGCGAGGCGGGCATCATATAAAAGAGAACCTAAACTTCACTCATAAGGGAATAAGGAGGCAAATTCATATAATACAACATAGGCTTAGTCCAAAAAGGAGAGAAGAAATAAAAAAGCAATTAGTAGGTCAACATGAAAGAGAATGGATTAAGTGCACAGGGAGAGTGAAAAGGCAGGCAACGGGTTTACCATAGAGCAATATGAACTCAGTAAAAGGAAAGGAAGAAGCAGAAAATAGGAAACACATGAACTTGGTACATAAGAGGGAAAAGAATCAACTATCATGCTTATAGAAAAACAACATGGACTCAGTATAAAGGAAAAAAGAAGTAGATAACATGTTTGCAAAAAAGAAACATAAACTCAATATAATAGAAGAAGATAAATAGGTAGCAACTTAGTTGATACTGGAAATGCAATACCATGAAGGTGTTGAGGGAAGGGATCATGCATTATGGTGTAAAGATTATTAGTTTAAGGCAATAAATAGATGGGGAAGACAAGACAAAGAGCAACAAAATCATGTATTTGAGGAATTAAGAGTAAATCATGATATTTGTACAATTCTGATAAGGCAAAAACTAATAGGCATTATAACAGTTCAAATGTTCATTGAACAAGTTCAAAGTATAGAACATATTGAGACATAATATTACAATCTATTCTTATAGAGAAAAAAACTAAGGCCCTAGGTAATACATACAAATAGGCAAGTTAAGACTCTCAGAAAAACTGGAGGTAACAAGGAGATTATACTTGATCAAATTGAGCTTTGAAGAAATAATTAAACAATAAGAAAGACAAATATACACACAGAAGAACTTAAATGAATAACAATATGCTAAAAATAGACAATCAAGCAAACATGAACATAATTACGAGAAGAATAAACTTTAGTCATAAAACCATCTAGTTTTTAGTTCATTTACACAACTTTAGATAGTTAGAACCTAACATGGGGGGTTAGTAAACATAATCTAATAAATCTAAAGGGATTGCATGTCAGCTACTCTAGTTTCCAATTTAATTTCAAGTTAAGACTAAGTAAAAATGACTTAAATTAATCACAGAACATAGAGAAGCAATGTATCATATTATCAAGGCAATTATGCAGGTCTAGAGAAGCAAATTTTCACATTATTAAGGCAATTATCTAGGTATAAAGGTAGAGCACGCATAAAACAGGGATAAAACTCCAAATAAAAGAGTTTTGTCTTGTTAAGTTATTTAAAGTAGTAGGGAGGACATTTATATGTCCTCTGTACCTCATCCCTTTAGATAATCACACCCTTGGACTTATTGGAGGTGGATTGGACCCCATATCAACCAACACCCCTTATTTTAGGAATCCTTACAAGATATAGGTTCTTAGGATAGGGAAACAAACATCCAATTTTCTAAGTTCCATCCCACAAGTCCTCTCCTTATCTTACACTCACATAGGTAATTGTGCATTAAAGGTAAAGGATGTATGAAATGAACAAGGACTAATTCTTTAACTGCTCTTTAAAAAACATCTTTGAAACTAGAAAAGACTCTCAGAACACACTTAGAAGATAAGAGAGTACACAGGGACAACTTGTAAAATCAAAGTATGGAGTGGGCTGAGGGGGTCTTTATTTGATGACTTTGGGGTGTCAAGGTGATTATTTCAAGATCATATTGAAGACAAGGATTTGAATAACATCAAAATATCCACCCTAACCCTTCTCATCAATAGGAAACCTTAAATACTTTTATACCTTGATTTTGGAAACAAGTTTATGAAAAAAGATCTTAGGTCTAAAGGTATAAATAAAGTAATTTTTCATAAGTAAAAAGCATAGAAAAATTAATGTCCAAGGTAAAGAATCTACCAGAAACACATAGTCAACAAACATTAAAGCATTACTTATTTAGACTTTTAAAGACTACTGAGAATATGAGCATGAATAGTTCAACAGACATAGTCATACAGTGACACTTTTAACTTAATCATCACCACAGAAAATAGTTTCAAATAACCAAGTTCAATTTACAACCTCAAAAAGCATAGAAACCATTTATCCAAACAACACTAGAACATAAAAGCATAGTCATAACAACTAAACAAGATTTCACTCAAAGATTCTTAAAAATAGTATAGTCAAGCAATATGTAGCAGGTTCAAAGAAAATAATATCAAAACCTCCTCCTAAACCCTCTATAAACTATGGTTAATAGTAAATTAAAACAAGCTACACTAACAAGAAAGTTTAATGTACCGTGATTATATGAAATAGCCAAAAACCACAGATGAACAAGTAAGCAACACAATATTACAATGAAGAAGGTGAGTTATATATTAAGTAAAAAATATAGATTAAGTCTAAGAAATTACCTTTTTATGAGTAGGGACCAAAGCTAAGAAAACTGGACAGCCTGGAAAACTTAAGAGCTAAAATAAAATAGCAACTAAACTCTCCTAGCCTAACAGACTCCTTGAAGGAGTGCAAGGAAAATACCTTTAAGAGGAACACTCCAAGCGTCGAGCTATACTAAAATTTTACCATTCCTAACCATAATATAAGCTCAAAATTGACTAAAATGGAACTTGGAACTCTAAAACTGCCTTAGCAAGCAATTACCACTCAATTCCATCTTGAGAAAAGCAAACCTAAACAATTTTTCCAATAAAAAATAGTAAGAAAACTTCCAAAACCATGAACTAACTTAAAATTATGTTGAAATATAACAAAATAGTTAAACCTTAAGCAGTAGGGAAAATTATATACCATTTTTTATATCTTTTTACTCTTGTTTTGGTCTATAATTCTCTTCTATACCAAAAATTATCTTAGTTTTTGCCTATGTGAAGGACCTCTCACTATCTAATCTTAGACCTCTCTTTGTATACTCTTATACCTCTTTCTGATAGGGGGATTAAGTAGGGAATGAAAAATTGTTCCCCAAGTCGGGTTAAGAGGGAAAAACCCCAAGGATATCCAAATCAAGCTTATCCCAACCCTTAAATTCAAAATAAAAAGATCTGGACCCTTAACTAGGATTTTGTATTTTGAAGTCGAATGTAGAAGCGGGAAACATTACCAGCCAATGATTGGCCTCCAAAACTATATGAAATCATATTAGGGAGAGCAAAACAGAATCATACCTTATTCACAGAGGATTCGGCCACAACGCAGGACAGTACAGAGGTACAAAATTCACCAAATAAGAGGCCCTCTTCTAGCCACGTAGGCTAGCAAAGATAAGGGTGGCATGTTCACGAAGCCCCAAGAACAATTGAAGGAACAAAGTGGAATTTGAGAGCACAAAGGGGAATACGAGGGCATGGACACTCTAAGGGAAATTGGGAAAGGGAAAATGAGTTAGGGTTAGAGGGATTAGGGATAAAATGATCGAACTGGATCGAGTCGGGGTGAATTGGATTAGGTTGGGATAAAATCAAGGGGATTTTTTGGGATAGTTAGGGAAAAGAACAAATAATAGAGAAAATATGTATATATATGTGTGTGTATGCATGTGTGTGTTATATGTTCAACACACTTATCTTAATGAATATCATTAAGAAGAATACTACTATTAAAAATACTAGGTAAGAAGAGTATGATATGCAACGACATTTAAATTTTCTTAATAAATGGACTATTCCAAAAGTCCAACCCAAGGTTATTTACCAAATGAGTACATTTGAAAAATTGGATTTAAAGCAAGTTGTAAAACAAATGAGGAAACCCTTATTGATGATAATGGTCATGCTACCTTTACACTATTATAGATGATAATGATCATGCTACCTTTACACTATTATCTAAAGGTGATTGGACCCTTATAGGCAACTCATATATTTATGCATATTTATTTAATTCAGGTTGCTTTTAATCCACTTACTTTAAGAGGCTTACCGAGAACTTTTATAGCAGCTTTGAGAGATGGTGGAAACAAAAATTGGAAACAGTCTCCTATAGGGATTGTGGAAACTAGTCTAGCTTATGGTATAGTTTCTCCTAATGCTTTTTCTAATTTATAGTTTTCTTTGAATGATGAAAATTCTTTGAATAATATAATTACTTCTCATTTAAGAGAAAATAGGGTTAGCAATATTATACTTGATAAGGATAATATTGTCATTGTTATGCATGATTTGGACTCAACTAAGTCTAAATGAATTTTCCTACTGATTTAGAATGAATCAAAACAAAACTGAATTTAGTCTTGGTTCACCGGCAAGTAAAAAGATCTAAAATGTGTTCTTTCAACCAAGATGAAAGTTTTTCAAGGAATGGTTTTTCCAAAACTTCAATAAAGAGGAAAGAACCCTTTTCAAGAGGAATTTTATAAGGATCTTTCTAAACAAAATAAAATAATCAGTTTTGTTCCATGGTTTGTAATAAAAGATGTTAATAGCTATATTTCTATGTTAGAAAGATATTTTAAATTATGTAATGGATAAATCTCTAAATCAATATTTCTTCCTCAATAATCATTTCAGATTGAAAAGGATGATAAAATTTTCATTTTACTGCTTTTGAAAAAGAATTAAAAATGAAATTTCTATTGTTACTGCCCAAAATAAAATATTTTAATAAAAGAACAAAATTATGTAAATATTTATATGATCATATTGGGTGATAAAATTACTTCTATTCATAGCTGAATTGAAAAATTATTTTTGGAAGTCTGGAATTTGAATCATTGAAATCAGGAAATATTAAAGGTAAGCATATTATTTTTACAACTACTTCCAGTAGTATTCAACCCCCTCCTGAAATTAAAGATTTTAAACTAAAAAGCCTTTCTGATATAGAAAATTTACTTGAAGAAAAATTCAAAGGTTTACAAATTAGTCCTTTGAGTATTGATGATGACTTTGATCTTTCTGGAGATGATTATAAAGAAGAAATTTTTGATGAGGTTAATAATATTTCTTAAAAATATACGACGAAGCTGATCCAATGGATGTATTACTATCCTAGACCACTCCTCAAGATGTTTTATTGAAAGAACAAGAAATGGTTTTAACTAATAGTTATAGCGGTAAAGAGATTTATGAATGGAATATTGATGGTTATACTAACCAATAATTTTTTAATTTAGTACATAGTGTATTGATGTACAATACTATTTGTTAGGCTAATAAGAATAGCGATAAATTTATTGCTAAGATGGTTATTGCAGGCTTTACTATCCAATTGAAAGGCTGGTGGGATAATTACTTATCTCTTGAGAAACATGTTAAGATTTTGGAAGAGACCATGTAAGAGGAAGATGTAAAATATGTAGGAAATGTTTTCTATGCCCTGATTCTTAGTATTATAAAACATTTATCTATTAGGTGATCAGATAATAGTGAAACCATCAGGACTATGCTTCAAATTTGAGATTTAAAACTCTTACCTCTTTCAGATGGTATAAGGAGGTACTCTTATCAAGAGTCATGGAATATCCTAAATGAAATAGCAATCATTGGAAATATAAGTTCATAGATGGTCTTCCAACTTTATTTGCATCAAGATTCAGGAAGAACCGTCGAGTCATTAAAGCATGTATTGGTAAACTTGTTAGTCTTTGTACTCCGAAAGGCTTAGCCTTTTGCAATGATATTAAGTTGAATCAGCAGATTCACATACTTCACCTCAATGAAAGACATCAGTTAGGAGAATTTTGTCAATAATTTTCTATTAGTATGCCTAAAAATCTTAGGATTCAACATAAGAAAAAGTATTATCGTGAATGGAAAAAGAAGCACATGAAGAAAAAAGCTTCAAAAAGGCTTATAAGGACAGAAAGGATTTTATTAAATCTAAGAAGCCTAATGCTTTTTACAAGTGTGGTAAAGTTGGCTATTATGCCAAAGACTGTAAAGTAAATTAAAAAATTATAA
>JBDJHY010261750.1:0-10490 GCA_039654485.1 Withania somnifera
GGTACCTACAATGTAATGAAAAGACTAAGATCAAGTTGTTAAATATTTTGCACAATAAATAAACTAAATCACTCAAATAACTCCCAAGTGAATCAATTGCCAAGTCCCCGGCAACGGTGCCAAAAACTAGTTGCATCCAGAAGCATAATAAAGTGTACATGGTCGAACGAGTAATATAGTGGCTCTTACATGCCGGATTGTCGAACCCTCAAGGATTTATATATAATTCATTCCCTTGACAAAGCTACGTGATGATTTAAATCAGAGTTATGGATTAAGACTTCATAAGATTATATTCATTTAATTAAAGCTAACTTGCAATATGAACTAGAAATCAAGATGAAAAACACTAATATATAACTTCAAAAATTATAAAATTCTAGGGCTATGCTATTACTCACACACACACATCTAAACTCTAATTAAGTAAAGAGATTTGTCCGTTGATTGTTGACTTAGAGGTTATTAATATGACTATGGATGGATCGTCCATTAGCCACCTAATTAATCAAGTAACAACTACACTAGATTTAGAGTGTTGTATTACTTTTATCCAAGTAACAACTACACTAGATTAAGCTATCCTTCCTAAGTTATCCAAGTGAAGCAACTACGTACACGATCATGTCATAGTTAAGCTAGTTATATTACTTTTCTAGTATTATGGTTGGTAATATAAACACGCTCCTTCTGTTCCAGTTCACTCATATGGTTATCAATCAACAACATAACAAGCATAAGACTGCTTCTAAGAGTGGCCAGCAATTAGAAACACAATTATAATAAAATTGTAGAACAATCAATTTTATCAGAACAAAATAACATTACATTAATTATAATTCATTTGTGGTGTGTGATCCACAAGCCCTAAACAAGGGCTCTTAGCCCATACGATTTACAAATATCACAGAGTTCATAATTAATAAATACCGTAAGATAAGTGTATTATCAATCTTTACTCTTGATGCAATAGTAGTGACTTCTTCCTAGGGTTTTCGTCTTGCCTTGGTGATAGCCTCCTCTCCTCCACAAGTCCAATAATAATCTTGTTATGCCTCAAAAATGTTTCTTAAGGGTTTTTGTTCTCGTTGGTAAAAAGTCTAAATTACCCTTAATAAGCCCATTTAAAACAAGACCAACCGCTGCTAGTTAAGCTGGATCACGATAAGGATCACGACGTGATCCCTATCATGATTAGTACATTTTTGATGGAAATTCTTCTTGACTTGCCTTTTTCTTCACTTGTTTTCTTCCATATTATCATAATTTCCTGAAAAAGATGCAAATCACATTGGTTAGAAGTATTTCCACATTATCACTATGAAACCATCATATATTATACAATTATTCTCACAACAAAGTCAATTATTACGAGTTATGTGGCTTTTCGGTAGGTAAACTTCTTATGATCAGCAGGGTGTAGTGAATGCAGTCCAATCTTAAATTGTGAAATGGTGTGAGACATGTGGGGGAGGTGATCATGCTTTTGATGTATGCAGGGCCAATCCTAATTTTGTAACTTCTTGGGAAATACACCGAGAGTGGAAATCAAAATCAATAACATCAATAGGGTCTAGGTCAAAATAGAAACTATCAGTCAAATCAATAACAGGGACCCTAATTCAATTAATAAAATTATTGTACTTCATTGAATGTGCAACCTAGTAACAGTATAGAAGAGATGCTTAAAATAATACTAGAGGGGCAGGCACAAGATAGTGATAGAATCGAAAGGTTGGAGGCAAATCTAAAAAATAAACAAATAGCTACATAGCAATTGGAGAAGCAAATAGGGAAATTGGTTGTGTTACAAAATACAAGGCCCTAAAGGGGTCTTTAGAGCAACAAACACCAAACCCAAGATAAGTAAATGCGGTTACAACAAGAAACGAAATGCAGTTGCATGAGTTAATGCCTTAAAAGGAAAATCAATTAAGAAAAGAAGAATAAAGGAACAATGAAAATTTATATAGTGGCAAGGAACAAGACACTAAGATGGGGGTGCAGCAGCTGTTGTGAGACCTCCACGACCATTTCCTCAATGTTTGAAAAAAACAAAAAGAAGAAGAAGGATTCCAAAAGTTTAAAGAATTATTGGGGCAAGTTCATATTAACTTTCCTTTGATTGATGTATTGCAGGGAATTCTCAAGAATGCCAAATATATGAAAGACATTGTGGAAAAATCAGATCATTTCACTAAATATGCCACAGTGGATCTCAAGAGTGCACATCGTACATTCAAAATAGATTACCCACGAAGTAAATAGATCCGAGCAGTTCCACCATTCAGATTTCTATTGGCCAGGATCTTAGTAATAGAGGGCTATGTGACTTGGGTGCAACCATAAACCTCATTCAACATGTTACTTCAAGAATTTGATGTTTATATGGCTCTAAAGATACCTTCAATATATGAGAAGTTGTTTGCAATCATAGTGTTCAATAAATACAATGAAGTTTTAGTATTGGTTGTTAGTGATCCACTATTAAGGGAAATCACAGGTCAAGAAACTGAAGGAAATATTGTATCCTACAAGATGATCCATTTATTAGACATTGCTAGCATTTATACAAAAAAAAAAAAAAAGAGTATGAAGCACTAAATAGGCCTCTTAGGCCTCCTCAAAAGTCATCGGTTGAAGAATCTCCCAATTTTTAGCAAAAATACTTGCCCAACCATTTGAGGTATGCTTACTTGGGCCAATATAAGACTCTACCAGTTATACTTGCTGCTAAATTGTCTGAGGAAAATATTGTTGAAACTTTAACAATGTTGAAGAAGAGGAAGCAAGCGATTGGATGCAAAATATTTGATATTCAGGGCATCAACTTTTTATCTTATATGCAAAAAAAAATCTAATGGAGGAAAACAATAAGATAAAGGTATAGCAACAACAGAGACCGAATCCACCAATGAAAGAGATGGTATGGTAAAAGGTGATTAAATAGCTAGATACAGGTATTATTTCACCATATTCGATAATAAATGGGTGAGTCCAGTATAGTGGGTCCCTGAAAAGGAGGTAAAATATGGTGAAAAATGACAAAGATGAGTTGTTGTTGACTCGTACTGTCACTGGGTAGCGGATTTGTATCGACTATCATAAGCTTAATGAGGCAACTCACAAGAATTATTATCCAATTCCTTTTATTGATCATATGCTTGATGAACTTGCGGGCCAAGATAATTATTTTTTCTTGGAGGGAACTCGCGGTATAATCAAATAGCCATAGCTCCAGAAGATCAGGAGAAGACCACCTTTTCATACCCTTTTTTACTTATACTTTCCGGCGCATGCCCTTTGGGTTATGTAATTCATCTTGTAATTTCAAAAGGTGTATATGGCTATATTTAGCGATACGGTGGATTGATTTCACTAAATTTTTATGGATGGCTTTTTAATTTATGGGAACTCTTTTGATGTGTGTTTACAGAATCTAGATTAAGTCTTAGCAAGAAGTGAAGAAACACATTTGGTGTTGAATTGGGAGAAATGCCACTTCTTAGTTAAAGAAGGCATTGTCCTTGGACCCAAGGTGTCAAAAGTAGGTCTAGAAGTTGATAAGGCCAAGATTGATGTAAATTCATAGTTACCACACCCTATCACAGTGCAAGGGGTGAGGAGTTTTCTTGGGCTCACCAGGTTCTATAGGAGATTCGTTCGTGACTTATCACATATCTCAGTATTTTTATTGATTGCTTGAAAAAGATGCAAAGTATGAATTTTCTGGTGAATGTTTGAAAGCCTTAAACCATCTGAAGAATACTTTGACTGAGGCTCCTATTCTTGTTGCTTCTGACTAGGAACTTCCTTTTGAATTAATGTGCAATGCGATAGATACTATCATGGGTTCAGTATTGCGATAGAAGAAGGATAAGATCTTCCACTCCGTATATTATTCTAGAAAAGCTTTGGATGTTGATCAGGTTAACTATACTGTCATTGAGAGGGAGATTCTAGCATTGGTTATGCATTCAATAAATTTAGGACCTACCTAGTAGGAACTAAAGTAATATTGTATATCGATCATATTGTGATTCAGTATTTTTTAAATAAGAAGGATGCAAAATCGTAGTTCATTAGGTGGATCCTTCTTCTTCAAGAATTTGATCTTGAGATTGACAATCATAAAGGTTGTGAAAATCAGGTGGCTAATCACCTATCCTGGTTGGAGAATCATGAGTACATAGAGGAATAAAGGCAAATCAGAGAAGACTTTCTGGAAAAACAATTGATGAATTTACCAATATAGTATTTTCCATGGTATGTGGATATAAATGTATTGGTGAGTGGGGTTGTTCCACCCGGAGCCACAAGTCAATAGAAGAAGCGACTGTGTCACGATTATAAGCTTTATTTATGGGATAAGCTATTCTTTTATAAGTAATGCCTACATTATCTTATCAGGAGGTATGTGTTGGAGTATGATATGCACAATATTCTTACCAAATCCCATGCTTCACCTTATGGGGGCATCATAGAGGGGAACACACTGCACACAAGGTCCTTCAGTCGGGTTTTTTATGATATTCATTGTTTAGGGATGCTAATGTGTTTGTAAACAAGTGCTACCAATGTCAAAGGATAGCGAACCGTACCGAGCCTGCCACTTCCTAACCTAGACTTCCAAATCTATCTGATTCCATATAGAAACATCACGAGATATTGTTGAATAATATCTTTGAGATTGAGATCTTTGTTATTTGGGGTATTGATTTTATGGGGATCTTTCCTCAATCGCATAGGAAAATGTACATTCTCATAGTAGTCGACTACGTATCAAAATGGGTGGAAGAAATTACACTACCCACAAATGATGTGAGAGTAGTACTCAAGTTCATGAATAGATAGATCTTCACAAGATTTAACTCTCCAAGGGCAATGATTATTAATGGTGCATCATATTTTTGGAATGCATGGTTTAAATGTTTGCTGAGCAAGTATGGGGTGAGATACAAGGTTGCCACTATATATCACCCTCAAACTGGTTGCCAAGTTGAGGTATTGAATAGTCAGATCAAATAAATTCTCTAAAAAATAGTTAATGCACAGAGAAAGGATTGGGCTGAGAAGCTTGATGATGCCCTATGGGCATATAGGACAGTGTATAAAACTCCTAACATTACTCACCATATTGGTTGGTCACTGGAAAGTCATATCACCTGCCCGTTAAGTTGGAACATAATACACATTAGACTATCAAGAGGTTAAACTTTGATTTCAAAGTAGCCACTGAAAAGAGGATGTCACAGCTACATGGGCTTGAGGAGTACAGGCTCAACACTTATGAAAATGCTAATCTTTAAAAGGAGAAAACTAAAAATGGCATAATAAGCAATTGGCTGATTGATCCTTTGAGCGACGACAACAAATGTTGCTATTCAATTCACGATTGAGGTTGTTTCTAGGAAAATTATGCTTCAAGTTGATGGGCCCATCCAAAGTTGTTACTATTATGAGCATGGAGCTGTTGAGCTTTAAGATTACAAGTTCGAGAAAAATATTTTGGTTAATGGTTAGAGGTTCAAGCACTATTGGCCCAATGTTAATCGTGGGATGACATCCATCGATATGGTGGATGCTTAAGATTAAGTGGGTCGTTCCATTACATTAAATAAGGTGCTATATGGGAGGCAACTTGTGATTTGTATGTAATTTTATCTTTTTTTATGTCATTTAATCATTTTCTAATATTTGTTATGTATATTAATGTATGGAGGCCAAAAGGTACATTGTAGGATGGAAATTTTACTAAAAAACCAAGTATATACCAAAAAATATGGCTATCACGTCGTGATGCACATCGTGATCATCCACTAGAAGGATAGAGGTCTACCATAATAGGCATCACAACATGATGCTTATTGTGGTGAGACTTTGGATACTTGGAGTTCCATCATGATAGGCATCACAATGTGATATATAACGTGATGAGACTCTGGTTAACTAGGTGTTCCATCATGATGGGCATCATGACATGATGCTTATCATGATAAAACTCAAGAATATTATGTTGGTCATCATGATATGCATTATGACGTGATGCATATCTTGATGAGACACTAGTTAGCATATTAGGATACGTATCACATCGTGATGGTGTTTTTCTATTTAAATATTATTAAAAGAAAATGGATCTAACTGGCCTATTTGGGTTTTCTTTAAATACCCCAACCCTCATTCCCCACCTATTCTAAATCACTACACCTCTTTTTTTACTCTTCAGAAAAACATTCTAAGCCTTTCCTTCTTCTCCCATCATAGACTTCCATTACATCTCAAGGGTCAAGAATATCAAGTAAGTTGTTCCTCTCTCCTCTTTTATCTCTCTTGGTTTTTCATCATGGAGCATAAGAATATCAACTAATCTTGACCATGGTTGTGCATTTAATTTTGCTAATGATGAAATGATCTTGTTGTGCTATGTATGTTGTTAAAAAGAAATTTTGTTTATATATTGTGCAACTTGTGTTTGAGTTGATGGCATCATGGACGGGTTGATGGTGTGAACGACTTGATGATATTAGGGAGTCACCTTGAATGAACAAATTATTGGGGATGATGTTGAATGAACTATGAGTTGTGAATATCTAATGTGGAAGAATAGTTTGTTATTTTATTTCAATTTTTAGTGTACGTAGTGCCTTTGTCATACACGTAGCATGCCTTGCACGTTATTATGATAGACTTGGTTTTACTAATGAACATTGATACATGGAAACGACATAATGCACATTGGAAAGGAAAATATTAGTACCTTGTAGTTATATGACAAGTTCAAATTGTGTTTTTCCTGCAATTTAGTTGTTGTGACATGTGTTATTGGCTAAGTGTGGAGTGGTTTCCTCCATTCTACCATTATATTTCATATAATGTATGAGCTATTTTTTAGTGTGTAGGTGTAACTGGTGCTAATTAGAGAAATAAATTTGAGGGTGTGACAGGGTTTAAAGATGATGTGATAGTGGATGTCCACACTTGGTCTTGAATAGTAATATTTAAAGGGAAGTTTGATTACTAGATATATAATGAATGTCAACTATGTGGTGTCTTCAAACTTATGTATTGAGTGGAAAACCACCCATTAAAGTTTTATTATGTGTTCCCACTGGCTGTACAAATATAGGTTTCTTTATCTATCAGACAATGCCTCCGAAATCTACCATACCAGCTCAACTATAGAAAGTTTCCATGGTTGGCTCAAGTTCCGTTTGTCCAAGCACCAAATGAGCTAGTAGTGCTGCTACTGAGGAGAAAACTCTTGTGGCACCTCCTAAGGTGAAACATTTTCATTTTGATATTGCTGTTGTAGCAGATTTTTGAAAAACATAGTACTAACAAATGCTATAACCCGATATCTCCATGTTGAGAGGATTAATATAACCAGCATAGCTATGGAGCTGCTGCTTAATTTCATTCGGGTTCTACATCTAGGCTTGGATTTCATCTTCAAGGACCAAGGAGAATATAATATCAAATTGGTATGGGAATTCTATGCCAATTGGAATCTGAAGAAGACAGATGAGGTAAAGAAGTGAGGGCACACTTTCTGGATAACGACGGCCTTTGTCAACAATCTATTGAACACTAATGATGAGGCTGACATGACGCCATCACGTGAATTATGGAGGCACCCACTATATCAGTAGATTTACCACACCCTGTGTGGTGTGAACTGATAGGCTCGACTCAAGGGCAGCACTCCACCCTTTCATTCTCTCATTTAAACAAGGAAACCCGTTGTTGTTTGAAGATTGTCAACCATTACCTTATGATGATTAATTACTAAACCATTGTAATTTGAATTAGACTATGAATTGTCTATGCACTAATGACAAGCATGGAAATTAATATTAGCGGAGTAATCCATGCTTCAATGAAGAGGGAAAACTATAGTCCGCAGTGGAAGTACAGTTTTGGGAGCATGATCACATGATATATGCATGGTCAAGAGGTTGATGAAGATCCAACAGATGCCATCCATCCTCTACTAGCTAAAGTTATGGATATGAAAAAAAGTAAGGTCACAACTGAGGTTTGTGGGGGAGAGAAATTAACCCAGCAGGAGTGCAACGCCATGTGTGAGAGCCATTTTGGATTCATTTATAGAACCAAAATGTTTGCGGTTGTGGATCGGTGGTAGGCTTGAAATGAAGAAGAGATAAATGTCGTTCACTTGAATTACCTACTGAATGATCATGCTCGCATGATGTCCAGGATTGGGCTTAATTATCTAGAGCACATTGAGGATGATGTCCTACTGAAGATAAATATGCACAGTAGGGTCCTAATGCTGAAGGTGTGATTGATGATGAGGAGGGTGATGCAGTAGGAGATGCTAATCCGACTAGTGAGGAAGAAAGCCTTCACATCTCTAACACGAAGGACCTTGACGACTGACCAAGGAGTCTTTTATCATATTTGTGCACTGGGACAGTTCTTGATTTATCCTTGAGAGGTTTATTATAGGTTATGTTGATTGTATGACTTGGGTTGTTTAAATATAGTTTTTTTTTCTATTGTACTTTTTAGTTTGGCTGGTTATGTACTTTTTAATTTCTTGTTAAGTAACTTTTATTTTTAATTTGTGTATTTTAATTTTTGTACTTTAATTTTTACTTTAATTTTTCATTTTTATATTTGTTTTTGAGGTTCCATAGATTTTCTTGATGGCTCTTTTCAAAGGATAGTCCCCTTGATCTGGAATAGATAGTTATCTGTGTTTATTTTATTTTCTTTTTCTTCAAAAATAAAGGACTTTTACCTATGATGGATGCATGAAGACCGTCTTAAAGGAAATTAGTCATAGATAGAAATAAAATAAGTGGAAGCCTTCAATGATTGAAAACACTTAGTACACTAGATATTGTCCTAACTTTGGAAAAATAAATAGCTTCGAACTACAACTAAACGCAATAAGTAGGTTACCGGGAGAGACATTCACTTAATATAACTCTTAATAGTAATAGTATAATGGCTTAATAATGAAATATCATTCAATTTTTGCTTATTTGGAACTCAACTTTTTGAGTAGTACTAGTCGAACCAAAGTTCCAAGTGAGATGGGATTGTTTCATCTTCCATGTTCTATATCCTAATCAAGAACTTGCCTTGCTTGTTATCAAAGCGAAATAAAATATTGCTTTGAGAAGTGTCACAAACTGATTTCATGAATCATGATAGCACCTACTATACCACCAGTAGGTGAACCAACCCCGAAGTCCAAAGTCGAGGAAGAGGACTACTTTATCAAATGCAGAAAAGCACATTTAAATTGACAGTGAATGATGAAATAAATCGCAAGCAATAGAGTCAATTAACATGCTCAAAACCCGATATTAGTGTCAAACGAACCACTAATTACAGAAATGAGAAATCCAATGTGTCTAATACAATTGTGTCTCTGAAGTTCATAGAGATCAAGTATGAATGAAAAAGTTGATGAAAATTAGGTAAAACCAGGACGCTAAGCTAACCCTGAATTTCTGAAATAGATTGAAATACGAACGAACAAATGGTTGTAATCATGGTCGGGAACCTGTACTTGGATCTACACATGTGTAAGTTTAGTATGAGTACAAGATGCTTAAGCAACCCTTACCTAGTAGGCTCCGAGGTTCCACTAGGCACATAACAATATAAAAGTAGTAAATAATGGAATACAATAAAGGGGTCATGGAAGAAAATAGCAAAACAAGGGAAGCTAGCTACTCAAATTAGAATCAAATACAAGTAGACATGAATCACTAGCTATTCACATAACAGGATATCAGGAAATGATGGAAAATATACCCGAAGTCCTTGCAACAATATATGTGAATAATAATGCAAAACTCTAGAGTTAAAAGGAGACAGGAGTAGAACATGGACGGTATACCCGTAACCTCATGTAAGGAATGAATAGTAATATAAGGAAAAAATCCCACATACCATCAAGTATCCACTAGCCAGCAATAACAACCAAATAGTAATAATTATAATAAAGTAATGTAAGTAAATGATGACAAGTCCCCCAGAAAGAAGCGCAGCATACACAAAACCATGCTCACTTATAGCCCTCCCATTCAACCAGGGTACACTAAAGAAAAAAAAGTACTGAAAAGTAATACAATCACATGAAGTAAGTTGTTCTATCGTACGCATCTCCTCCAGTACCCGTAGGACCAGCAAGCAGAGCCAATGGAAGGTTAACCTAAATATTCCCGATATATTACTCCTCCGTCCTAAACCCCTCCGCATTGATGTATACTGATGGCATGGTTTATATGCATATGTGTAAAGACCCTTCAGGTCATTTATGATAAATACGCAGTATCTTGCATCCTAGAGTGTATCGGTAGTTTCCCCAAGTCATTTATGACTTGCTGGGACCGATAGTTCGGATCCCTGGCAACTCGGTCGAGAATTATATCAAATTTTGTGTTTTAGAGCCTTAAATTTAGTACTCGTTGACTAAAGTCAACTTTCCTTCAAGATGAGCTCGGAAT
>JBDJHY010261761.1:0-10490 GCA_039654485.1 Withania somnifera
TTATTACTGTAGTTTGATGAATATCCAACGTAAATATAGTGCAAAAAGGGAAATGTGTATACAAATATTTATGCTTTTTGGAGATCAATATGAGCCTTAACTCATTTCCCTTGGACTACAAGAGGGTTTCACTATTTTTCTGCTTCACAACACAACTGAGTTTACAAAAAATCAATTCTACAATGGTTAAAATGATTGAGCCTACATAAGAACTCAATCTTACAATCCTGTCGAGACTACGCAAGTACTTAACGTACACTCAAAACTTAACTAAGCCTATACAAGAATTTAACATTACAATTCTTACAAAGCCTACAACAGAACTTAACATACACTCCAATCCTACTAAGCCTACATAAGAACTTGGTGTATTCTTTTTTGTTTCTGATACTATGCCTCACTTGAGTTTTCGCTCCTTTGTTTTTTATATACACTGTAAAACACTAGGAATTACAATTTTTGTAAAAGTAAAGGAAAGAAAGAAATAATTGAGTACTTATAGGACATGTCTGTCTTCTTTAAGACTAGTTCCTTGTATAGATGTTGGAACTAGCCATTGGAATAACCCAAGATAATTGATTCTCATAAAGGGTTTAAGATGGTGGACTCTTTCCAAGAATAAGGGAAAGTAATATTGATTTATGTTCCAGACACTCAAACCATTGATAATAGAAAGAGTGCATTCTTAAAAAAGATAGCCATTTAATAACTTGAGAGTAATTAATGATCAACAACTTCCAAGATACAATTCTCTTCATTTTATCTAACAACATCATTAATAATCAATAACTTCCAAAAAATTCGAAGTCTTTTTTTTGTCCAACATTTTTCAATGATGAATGTTGCATCTTTTTTATTTGATTGAAAAAACCTTTAGTCGACTTCCTTAAAGAGTCCTATATTTTTGTTGTTATTCATTGAAATTAGAACACTAAAACATCTTATCTGTGCTGGGATGGATAGAATATTTTTGGAAGTGAGTCTCTCAAAATATCATCTGAATCAAATCATCTATCTAAAGGAACAAAAAATATTACCTCAACCCATAAAACACCATTATAGTCTAGGTGGCCCGGTTGGTCTCGACCCTCAGTAGCTTCTTTCGAAGCTCAAACATCCAGTTATCCTCAAACTTCCTCTAGCAGATATAGTCAAATAAGGTAGACCTAGCCTAAACATATGCAAGAAACCTGCCTGGATCCAAAATATCCAATTGAACTAACCTATTAAACAATAATTGATGTCCAAGGCTAAATGTCTATCTGAAGCTTGTAAGAATGCTAAACTACCCATATTGACTTCTTTACGGCACAAGGAATCTACAACTATATTAGCCTTTTCCAGATGATACAAAATGGAGATGTCATAATCCCTTAGGATCTCTATCCACCAAGTTTATCTCAGATTGAACTCCTTCTAGCTCAGAATATACTATTGGCTGTAATGGTCTGTATGTATCTCATAGTAAACCCCATAAATATAATGTCGCCAGATGTTGAGCACAAAAACTATTATTTCTAACTCTAGATCACGAGTAGGATAATTTTTCTCTTGCACCTTCAGCTATAGAGAATCATAATCAATAACCTAACCTTGCTGCATAAACATACAACCTAGGATAACCCTTAAAGCATCACCATAGATGGAATAACTCTAACAATCAACTAGAAATGTTAGAACTAGTTCCAAAGTCAACAACTTCTTGAACCTAAAAAAACTAGACTTACACTTGGTAAATCACTAAAAAGGCACATCATTTCTAGTCAATCTAGTCAAAGGAGAATCTATCAATGAAAATCCCTGCATAAACCATCTGTAGTATCCTACCAAACCAATGAAGTTACACATCTCCATAGGAGTAGTAGGTATAGTCCAATCACACACTTCCACAACCTTCATTGAATCCATTCGGAACCATCCTTGGACACCACATTCCCTAGGAACCACTAACGTCAACCAATAATTTTACATAAAGAACTTATCATAAAGTTGTTAATTCCTCACGCTCCTCTTTGCTTCATGAGCATACTGAGATGTCATTGATAAAGACTATGATGAAGGAATCAAAATAAGGCTCGAAAGTAGGGTCATAAGGTCCATAAATTTTTCTGGGGCATTAGTGAGCCTAAAAGACATTATTAGAAACTCAAAAGTGACAATAAAAGGTACTAAAAGCTATTTTATGGATGTATATGAGTTGTGATCCTTAATTTCTGACTGAATATCAAATTACTCTTAGAAAACACTGTTATATAATGCAACCAATCAAATAAATCATTAATATAAGGAAATGGATACTTACTCTTAATAGTAACCTTATTCAGATGCTTGTAAGCTATACATATTCGTATAGACCCATCTTTTTTTCACAAACAACACTAAGGTACCCCATGGAAATACACTAGGATAATAAGACCCTTATCGAAAAGATCCTACAAATAAACACCGAGTTCTTAAATCTAGGATGGATCCATATAATAAGCTGCAATGAAAATGGTCCTAGTGCTCTAATCAACCTCAATTTAAAAATGAATATCACTCTTGGGCGGGAGGTAAGGCAAGTCAGTGGGGAATATATCTATAAAAACATTACTAATGAGTATAGACTCAATAAAATAAGAATCAATGCTAACATCTTGCACATAGGATAATAAGCAAGGCAACCTCTAAATACCGACCTATGAGCTTGAATACTATAGATGACACCTATTGATAAGCAGAGAGTGGTACCTATAAACACAATCGAGGGTACGCTGGGCATAACTAAGGTAAAAATATTGGAATGGAAATCCCAAGTTGAATGATGAGGGGTTAATGAGTTCATGCCCAATATAACATCAAAACCAGTCACATCCTATACAATTAAATCATCCTGAGTTTCATATACCCCATGGTCATAATCCATGATCTATATACGTGAATATCCTATGGGATTAGCTATATGTATGGGATCAGATAAAGGATTTCTAGTGTAATGGTCATCAGGTCTATTTTTGTGATTTTCATGGTTTTTTTATGTTTAAAGAATCTTTTAGGTGCCCAAAGTCATTTGGGTCTTGATGGGACCGGTATTTTCATTCAATGAGAATATTGTAGCTTGTTTTTCTGTTAGATATGGGTTCTTTAGGATTCTCTCATTTTAAATGACCTAAAATTGATATTTTTTCATCTACATTGAGTCCCAAATATCAATTTCATAAAGATTTCATATATGGTTTATTGAAATCATACTATATTTCCATCTCATGGGATTTTGGATCACTTTTGAAAAAGTTGTTAGGAAACCCCGCAGTTGCTGATAAATCACCCAAATGACTAATAAATTAGTGGCCTATAAATCAACCAGTAGGTGGGTGGCCAATATATATGTTCTTCATGAAATTTATCTTATTTTCTCTAAAATTTCAGCAAAGTTCTTGATTCTTAGAGCTAAAATAGGAATCATTGAAGGGCAATATTGAGTTTTTTCTTTGTAAGAGATTGATTTTGTGGTTCTATGATTATATTTACTGGGTAATTTCTTAGTTTCTCTTTAACTGTAAAGTTTTTCATTTTGCATAAACTTTCGGGGATAATTTCTTCATTTTTTCCTGTTGGTTTGAGCCTTATTTTGTAGCATACGTTCTATGAGTTGTGCTCTATGCGTTAGTATAAATATTTTATTTTTCTGAGCTACAAGGGTTCACAAACCCATTTTTAATTTGGATTTTAACCTACTATTCCTGTAGAAATATGGATCTTACTTTACTTCTCTTGACTTATGGGTTTGTGTTGTCATTATCATGCAACACCGATCTTGTCAGGAATCTTATCTACTTCTAGCATGATTCTCAAGGTTTTCACCAGCTCTAGGTAGGCTATAATATACTTTCTTTATATTGGGCATTAGGTTGTATATTTACTGTAAATTGATAGCTTAGGGTTGGGATTTGCTAGTTGGAGCTCTGTTATATTTATTATTTTGGCCCATGGCCTATTTAGATGGCTTGTAGCTTGATTACTTACCTTGGGGTTATGCAGCCCTGCCTACATCATTGATGACTTCTCTGTGACATAGTTTGAGGGGAGGGTAAAGACTAGTGGTTAGAGCTTAGTAGCTATCCCTTGGATACCAACTAGTGGCTTTAGAGCTGATCTAGACTATTGTTTGTTGTGTTTGGCGAGCATGCATACATTGTTTTTCCTGGGGGCACCCATTTGGGGTTTTGAGTCAAATATTTATACTGTGAATTGTTTTCATTGGTTGGGCTATGGAAAGGATTTTTATCTTCTATATGTACTTTTCTACTGGGTATGACTCTACTTTAGTATACTATCACCATCGGGTTCTATAGTGTTATATTATGTCTGTATGGATAGAGTAGGGTTTTCTACGAAGATTTATATATGGTCGGAGATTGGGTCTTTGCATTTCTTCCCTAATGCCTATGCCCTTGTTTTCTTTTTATGAGATTTTGCATGTAGGTTTGTGTCCCGCTAAATTTATGGGATTATTCATATGGGTTTGATTCCCTCCATGAGGCCTATTGACTTGGGTATCCAAGCCAGGCATATTACATAGCCTAGTGGAGGGGGTATATAGAGAAGTAGAGGTATACATTTCAAGTCCTCCATCGGTCTCTTTTGGTTCAGGAGTATCCCAAAGAGGGAGCGTGCTAACACTCATTTACTTTCATTCACCCCTTTGCATTGCATCTTTTGTGCTTATTTGTGCCCTTCGGGTTTATGGGGAGGGGGTGGTGGTCTCATTGGGTTACATATATCCCTGACCTTGGAACCCAGAATAAGACTCTCTAGTCAGTTAGTTATTGAACTGGGTTGGCCGCCGACATAGAGAGAGGCATGGAAAGGCTTCTTGACTAGTCCTAAAGCTATTTTTATTGATACTATGGGCCCCTGGTAACAAAAACTCTAAAAGTTAATCGGGTACCATTGAAGCTACCTTGACAAAAATTTCTCTTATTACTACCCCTTAGATCTTGCTACTTAAACTCTTTATCATATAGACCTGATTGGGTACCTCCAAAAAGAACTTCCCACACAAAGTTGGAGTCTAAATTCCCTCACAAATCTCTAACACACTTTTTCTTGGTGGCCATGATCATAGCCCTATGTCATGACAGTGGGCCTTATAGGATGTAACTTACATAGCCTCTTCTCTCAACCCCTTTAGAGTATTAATGGAACATAATAGAACATTTATATTTCCTTTCCCTCTGAAAAAATTCAACATTAAACAAATTTTTTTGATTCAACCATCTCTTTGTCTACTTGAATCGGATATTTTGAGTGAACTCATATTTACCCCAAAGTCTTTCTCTCATTCTCTAAGGAATATTCTTGGCCAAAAAGGCCTTTGAAAACCTATACTAGGTCATTGATGGTGTATCTACTAGTGTACTAGACTTGTAAACTCGCCACTATTTCTTTGTTGGACCATCCATCTAAAACATAGTAAAATATGATCTATATGAATCCACTAGCTTGAGATTATGCAACCTCTCTTGGGTACTGACTAAAAGCTTATGTGCATCCTTCCCTTAAGCACTAAAAATATCTAAGAGGAGCGAGTCGAAGGAAGTAGTTGAGCATCTTTTGCTTCCCCGGTGTCATAGCTAGACTAGTTGTCGGTTAAGTGAACGCTGGCACTGGCTGTATCTGAACAAGTGCAACTACAAGAACTAGCTGGAATTGTGGGGCATCTTGAATTGGCTGAGATGGTACACCCTTACGATTGACACCGATGGGGTATCTACAACAAACTGTAGCTGGATGAACTGGTGGATCCTGGGAACCCTGTTTTTCTCCTTGTTCTGAAGTCTGGGATCGGTCTAATGGAACTCCACCGAATATGGAAAACATCTATAACAATACATCTCTTATTATAGAAGGTTAAATATGAGCTGACTACTACGTAAAGAGGTAGATCTAGTGGTGCTAGCTCTAGCTATGCTACTGACCTAGCTTTTCCCCCTTACCTTAGGGTTTGAATCTACCGTGGCCCGTAGATAAAGAGCTCTATGGAGGCAGGGATCAATATCCTTATATGGTTTAGCTCTAGTATGTAACAACCATGAAAAAATGAAGCAAAGTAAGATTTTAATAAATAGATAGCTATTTAACTCACGAAAAGTATTCAAGATATTAATATTTCCTAAAGCACCTTATACCCTCCCAAAGATAGGATACAGACATCTACATACCAATATATGATACTCTACTAGACACTTTCTTCCATGCTAGGTATATTAGAAAACCTAAGCTCTGATACAACCCTTTCACAACCCAAACTCAATTCATGGCGCCAATGACAACTCACCTATAGGCAAGGCAATCCCTCAGCTTAGAGCTATAAACAATGGGATTTTAACTAAAAACTAACAATTGAAAAAATGAGAATAGAGAAATATATACAATAAAAAACTCAAAAACCATCCCAAGACCAAGTATAAATGGAACTGGAAGCACCTACAATACTTGAATACAAGATAATATAAGTGAGGGACCAAAATATACAAAATACAAAGACTATCTCTGGTACACAAACTGTAATGACCCACCAGGTCATTTACTTGCCTTGCATCATTTCCAGTGTTTAAATCTAAATACCAAAACTGATAATATTTGATATTATGTAGGATTATACACAAAAGATCAAATGGATCTGTAAAAACAGATCTATTCGTTGTAAATACTTGGTTGACAAGAAACTCTTTCTTAGTTTAATAGGGTTTGAAAGCAGTCTACAATGAATCAAGCTCTAGTAGAGGGGAATTTATACACAAAAAATGATTCTCCAACAAAGAAGACAATTCTCTGAAAGAGAAGGAAGAGAAGGGAAACAATGCATTAGAAAGCTAACTTGTATCCATACACTTTATATTCTCTCGGAGTTCATTACTAGAACTATAGCCATCCCTACCCCTCACGTTAATTTGATGAGCCTCTTATCCATTCTCATTGAACAATGGAAGGGGAGAAAATATAACTAGAAAAACTCACATTGGTCTTAGGATATAAATAGTCATTGTTTAACAAAATACTATACAAAATAAGATCTTCAGGTGAGTCATATATTGTGCATTTAATAGACCCCGTTATAAGTTCTATCCATATATGTTCTAATTGCCAATTGATACTTTACCCAGTTCCATTTTATTAGAATTGAGATAATACCCTAGAGAAATTTCACTTTACTTTTTAGTTTTTGAAGTAACTCTCATCAACTAGCATTAGTTTGAGGTGAACTAGCCTAGTTTACCTTTAGGAGTAATTCATCAAATTGGTTAAATAGATAATAACATACTCTTTATTTAATATGATACCACTATACATATCGATATACATAGAGATTCGCCGACTACATTTCAGCCATCCAGCGATCCTAATCTATTTGAAAATATCTAGAATTGATATATCCATATATCATGTTTGTGCAGGCATAAGAGTTTTTGCTTTCCTTTTTTGGTGGAGACCCCATATTATACCAACATTTCTTTTGGGTCTTCGGTCAACTAGAGGTGTATATTCCCATTTTTCCTGGATTCGGTATCATAAGTCATATCATTTCTACTTTTTCAGTTCTTTCTTCCATAACCATAGCTTAGATAATGCAACTATGAATCTCATGGAGAGTTCTATCCTGGATATCATCGTTGATTAGCATAAAGAATATACAACCCTTTTTGAGTCAAAAACTTCTCTTTTTTTAATTTGTATTCAACTTTCTCTAACAAAATTATAATTCCATTTCTATTTCTTCAATACACATCATCATGGTTTAGCCTAGCCCTGACAAGTAGTTCACAACTTTCACATGGCGGAACCCATCATAACACAGGGAGTCTGGTGCCCCTATACACTCATAATTATCAGTAAATAAAAAAAAATACACTTTATAAAAATATCACAAATACATTTTAGTTATAGTCAGTAAATCTCCTAGGGTTCCCTTATCTGAGATCTCTCGGGAAGAGGATCAAATTGGTTCTTGCAAACATCTTGATGTACTATCTCCCTTACACCCTTTGAGCAAAATGGAACAAAAGAAAAGGAAGGAAAATCCATGGACTGACCCCATCATATCCACCCCATAAGAATACTTTTAGTTAGCTACCCTAAGTTATTTATAACTTATTGGGACCGGTAGTTCGGTGCCTTTGTAGCCTATTTTCCTGATATCTCAGTTTTCCTATTTTGAAGCTTCAGTTTTATAATAGTGGAATTCGAGAGTAAAATTTTAGTAAAATCCCTCGTAATTAAATTTTGATAGTTTCATTACATCTGGATGCTGACTTTGGTCTAGGTGGACCTTCAGTTTGTGTCCTGGGGTTTTCGTTTTGATTTAGCAATGTTTTTTTGAAATTCATCCCAGGCAAAGCTCATTTTGCAGCTCGAGTGGAATTTTGGTTATTGGATCATTAGATTTGAATTTTGATGATTCCATCAGCTTATTGATGATGATTTTAGGCAGTTGAGTCATTAGTTCACTTTGTAGGGTGTTCGAACTCATTTTGAGTTACTTTGTGAAAAATTCTAAATTTGGCTCCTTTTGATCCTATTGAGTTTGGGGTCCTTTTCACGTAAACAACCTCGTTTGATTGGTTTTTTTGATTAGATTGAGTCCATAACATATTTTCCACCTAAAATACATTATTGGTTTGTTAAGATTAGATGGCGTTGCATTTCTGAGCCCCCTATTGGATTATTTAGGAACTGTTCTTTGTAGGTGTATTACAGACTGATTTATCGGTCACTTAGACCGATAAATTAGTACTTGATAGGTAGGGGTCCTATTAGACAATGATGATTTATTGGTCTTTTACTGATAAATTGGTATCCACATGTAAGAGAGCTTTTCTGGGAATATCTATTTATCACCCTTTTGGACCGATAAATCGCATCTGTCGGGGAGGTTTCCAGTCATTCGGGGAAGATATATCAATATTTTTCTACAAATTGGTATTCGCTCTAGTTTCCAATTGTGAGGTTTCCAGGGAATGCTGATTTATCAGATTGACTAATAGATTGGTCCATGAGCGGGTCTTTAAGTATGTTCCCAACTCCAATTACTCATTTCCCCCATCAAATATTTCCTTCAAATTCCCCAACCCCAGCCCGTTCGAAGTCTAATTTTGTGCCCTAGTTGTAAATTGTTGTACTTATACCTTGGGAGTTGTTCTTCCATCATTCCCCGTTGTTTTGGTAAGTACCTCTTCTCCCAAAGCTTGGATTGGGCCTCAATGCTGATTTCCTTTCTTTTAGTGAATTCATGAATTAAATTTCATTTTAAGATGGTTGTGGTGCTGGGTGAGCTTAGTTAACTATTGGAGGATGACTCTACTCGCTTTCAGGGTGCGTAATTGCTTGTTTTTTCCTGGACCACCTAGTGCATGTTTTTTCCTTAAAGTGTTATCTTTTAAAGTCCAATTGAGGACCTTCTAGTGGTCTTGTTAAGCTTAAAACTGAACCACGTGTTCCGTGGGCTGAGACCTTTGTGCTAGTATTTTTAGTTTGATTTTCCAAGATATAGGGCCTGCAGGCCTGTTTTGGGGTCTGTTTTCCTACCCGATTTGCATTTTGCAATATGGTCTTACAATTTATCATTGATCTTTATATTCATATTTTTATAATTCTAGGGATTTTTGGCTGCATTCAAAGCTTCAAGACTATAGTGTGCGCACTTTTTTGATCTTCACCGGCACCCAAGTAAGCTATGCTTACTCTCTTTCTTAGACTGGGTTATTTGTACTATACTTGTTGTTATCGATGTCTTAGTGGGTAGGGTACTTTTGATTAATTTTATCCCTTACCTAGCTTGTGGCTAGTTTATCGGTTGTTCTGAAGCTCATGTTGGGGTAGGGAGGATGAGGGGCTAGGTGTCCCTAGACTAGCATTACTACAGGGTGGCCATAGACCTTGTTAAGTGGTTTGAATTCCTATGCGGCGAGGGTTGTGAGTTTTTTCTTAGCTGGTGGACTTTGGTCAATCTTAGACTTTGACTGATACCATTTTCCTCTGTTAACACTGATTATGAACACCCAAGGTTGGGCAGGGACATGTCATCTGCCTTGGGGCGAATTGATCGATATTGTCAGAGCTTATACCTTGTATTTAAGTTTAGAGGCATTCTCCTCTGGGGCACAGAACCTGAGTAATGATTCTGATTAAGCTGAGATCCCTACACTTGAGTGTGAGGCATGGTCCTCCAAATTGTAGGGTTGAGTATGATATATCTAGGGCACAGACTAAGAGGTTGGTACTAGTTGGGTTGATTTCCTGTACTAGAGTGTGAGGCGCGGTTCTCTAAGTAGTAGAGGCCTGAGTTTTCTCTGTTGGTACTTAATAGGGAGTCCTTGGTACCTTGTGATAGTGTTTCGTTATTTTCTAGAACCTCTATATGCCTAATTTCTTATTATTTGTGCCCACCGGGCTTAAGGGAAGAATTACAGTGGTTTTGGTTGAACTGTTTGTACTTACTGGTGGTATGG
>JBDJHY010261772.1:0-10490 GCA_039654485.1 Withania somnifera
TATATATGGAATCTAATCAAAGCCGAGCTACGAAAATTGAAATAAGAAAATATATGTGTTGCGAAGAATCAGTGAAACTAGCAAGATATAAAGGACTGATTACCTTCACAAAATACTCAATTTAATGAATCTAAGAGAATCGAAAATCCAATCAATATGTAAACTATAATTTGAATCCACAAATGGGAGATTAAAAGACTTGAGTTAGATTCAAAGAAGCTAAGGATCAAATAAGTGAAATTCACACTCAATTGATCGATTCCGGATCTAGATCTACCTACAATCTATCATTTAATCACTAGAATTAGCACTAAGAAAGTATCTAAGCTTATATAATTAATATTCATCAAAGTGTAACCTTAGAATTCAAGTAGAATTCGTATTTATACTAGTGATTATTACAAAGTTAAAAAAAGGCGCCAAAAACACTTACCATCGTTGATTGTGCACAATGGATCGCACATTATGCACTTAGACCTCCAAGTCTGCCCTTGAATCGCCAAATATACACCCCTATCGCCCCCAAAACCAATAACTCAATTTGTGGGGTGTAAAATGGGGCACCTCCTGTCAAATCGGCAATCGGCAATCTCCCAAAGCCTCCATGATATCCTCCATACTTGGAATTGGTCACTTTGATGCTTGGATGGATACTTGAAGATGTCATTTAAAGTCTCAACTTATATCATATCTTCAAGCATGCCCTTCATTTTTGGGAAGCCAGTAAAGATACCGGTATGCTCATATCATCCTCCCCTTCTCAGAAAGAACTTGTTCTCGAATCTGAATCTTGCAACACTATAATAGCAACAACAAAAACCCTTAAATTCCTCACATAATGAATGTTAGCACAAGATTTAGCAAATACGAGACCACACCAAAGAGGCAAAATAAGATTCATAAAGTTGGGAATAACTAAGAATCCACCTATGTCAAAGAGATAGAAACCCCATACACATTGAATGTGTACACAAGTACAAGTACTATTGAATGCCTATAAATAGTGACAATAGTGATTAAAGATATCATCACAAGAGACAAGATTCCATAAGAATAAAACAAATGCATACATGTCACCTTTCCTACTAGGCAACTCAAAAGATTCCACAAGGGAATTCTTCAAGCATAAGATATCATGAGAGTTCAAAGAGATCTCCCTTAATGTGTCACAGGAAATGAAAGAAGCCATTCCATTCTGAAGGTAACAAGGAATACAGGAATCCTTGTTCAACATATAATCTTCACAAAAAGTTGGGTACCCTTTATTCAACACACCACTTATGCCTTCAAAAGTGCATAGCACATCTTCATCTTGCCTATCCACCAAGGTGTGACAATATAGATTACTTGGGCCAAAAAAAATGCCCAGTAGGCTTACCTCACATACAAGAATCTTGGGATACACATAGTGAACCCCAAACTAATCAAGAACATAGAACTCACACAATGGGATGTTCAAAGGAACACGTTTTACCTTAAGCTATGAATCAATACTTGGTAGTTCCAAAATTTAAACCACCTCAAGGGATTCATCATTACATCTTTTCTTCCAACATGATCAAGGGGTGTTGGAATGACCCCATCTTCCATTCTTTAACAATTTTGGAACCCTTATATAAGGATTCTTTTTTCCATTAATCCTGTGAACCTAAAAAGAGAGAAGAAAAAGGACTAGGCGAAATACTAACCCTATGGTTACAATGTAGCCATTTTCCTTTGGGACTTTTCAACATATTTTCTTTCTATTCAGCCGTAGTGGAATCCTTGGCATCAACTTTCATATTTCTCACACTTGGTCCCGCTCTTTGATCCTTCACGAGCATGTAATCTTCACTTACTTTATTAAGGGTTAATGGCAATAGTATATGCTTTCCATCATTAAAAAAAGGAGTATTTTTTAGATCTTCAATGATGTGTGAAATATAAATCATATTTACATGGCCTACTAAGTAGAAAGTTGCAAACCACTATGGTCACAACATCATATCGAATAGAGTCCTCATAGTTGATAATTTCAAAGGACACCTTTTGCTTTCTTTTGAACTTGTAACTCACCATATCTATCAAGACATCGAAGATTGTACGGTTTTGAATGTAAGGTGGTGATAAGATATAATTAGTTCCACTGAGTTCTCACAAACCACATTAGTGGAATTACCACTATTAAAGAACACACCTTGTTTGTAATCTTGTATCTAGCATGAAAGAGATTCTCTATTTGATCAAGTTCACCCCTCTTGAAATCCCCCACAATATTCCTCAATACACAAGATAGCCTAACATTCATCTCTAAATCGTCATTGTTTGGCTCAAAAAGCTCAATCTTCTTGTTAAGAAAACCCATATTCGATGGAACTCTCATGATCTATCCCTCCTAATTTGAAAACCCTCTATAATATCCCTCATCCTCACTCTTCTTCTCATTCTCGGTATGGTACCCATCATGAAAACTAACAATAACCCTCTTGTTATCGCACTCACTAGTAATGTGCACCATACATTGACGAAAAAAACATTGAATAGCCAAAGTATAACTTGCTCGGTCTAGAGTAAGTACCTTTATGTTGGTTATCCTCTTTTGCCCTTGTATCAACCTTGGATTGAATGATTGGACCACTACACTTATAAATCTCTTGAAGAAGTGACAATTTTTCCCTCTCTTCATTCCCAGTCCATGAGGAAGTAGACGTACTCTTGGATTTGTAAGGCTTATCCTCCTTCAAGTCTCCCTCAATCTTTGAGGTATCATGAAAGACCGCCTATAGAGTCTCATATTTATCGATTCTTATTGGATTTAATAATTTCAGCTTCTCTTGTCATAAATCGGATAATTGTGTATTATAATTACTCCTCAATCTTGGATTTTAACAGCAACTTCTCAAATTCGTAATAGTACTCCTTAAAGCTATTGAAACCTTGCTTTAGATCATATAGTTTCTTGAGAAACTCTTGATAGTGATTGGGAGTCAAGTACCTTGCTTCCATGAGAGCCATAAATTCTTGCCAAGTAGGCAACTCATACATATTTCCGTTCTCACATTTCCTCTTTTTGGATTCCTACAATGTTTAAGAAAGCTCTCAAATTAGGTAAGAGAATACTTCACCTTCAAAGCATTGAAAATTTCGGTAGTGAGGAATATTCTTTCACTTTTCACCTTCCACTCTAGGAACTCCTTCGGGTCACAACTTTCTTTGAACTTTAGAAGAGTGATCTTGATTGTGTTCAAACTTCTCTCTTGAGCTTGCAAGTATTCATTCCCAATTACTCTATCCACATATGGCCTATCTCCTTTATCAAACCATGGCATATATCCTTAATTAACCAATACCTATCTTCTTTATGATCCCATGCTTGTCTATCCATGCCTTGGTCTTGACCAAAACCCCTTTGAACACCATAACCGTCCTTGCTCCCGTATCTCTAATTAATATTAGGATTAAATTTATTAACCCCTATACTATATAATGGATTGTGACAGTAAGGACCTAGATTGGGTATTCATACATTTGGTAGTGATAGTGATCCATAATCCCATACAAAGATTCATAAGATGCATTTCTTTGAGGAGCTTAATTGTATCTTTGGTTTTCCAAAAAATATGGGTTCACTTATGGAGATTAATAGGATTTTGGATGTGGATATGGAGTATCAACTCTTATTCGTGGTGGAGGATTTTGGTGGTAGTTGAGTGGTTGTGTAAATATTTGACTTCGGGTTAGTAGAGGGTTACACATTTCTCTTGCTTGCCTTGGGGTGATGGTCATAGATTGCTCCATAGTTCCCTTACCTCTATTATCATTCCCATGTATTGGAGGTGAACCTCTTTGTGTTTCGTCCACCTGTACCAAGGTGAACCTCTTTGTGTTTCGTCCACCTGTACCAACCTCTCTTTTATAACTCCTAACCTTTCCCTCAAATCTCTTATAATCCTTGTCATCTCGTCCATAGATTCCACGAGATTGATCGAGCTTTAGACACTATGTTTAGCACTATTATGATTCGATATTATACCTTTAAAACTTGAACAAATAATGTTTGTAGTAAATTAGTAATGTCCTAACCACACTCATGTTTGAAGTCTCACTCATCTCTAAGTGTTTTCACGAATTTGATCACAAGATCACTCCGTATCAAATCAAAACACGATCTCCTAATTAGTGTTTGTGGAAGAATGGATCTCTTTAGACTCAACATGAAAGGATGACTCAAATTCTCAAACACAAGGAGCCTAGAATTTTCAACGAGTATGTAAAGCAATAAAAGCTTGAACGAAATAGAATGAACAAAATACACACATAAAAGAATAACAAACAAACAAGTAGATAGAATTCCAGCTGCTAATTACCACTAAGAATTAAAGAAATTGAAACTATGACTTACAAACAACCCTAAGGAACAAGTTTGAGTAGTTTAATAATGGAATTGGAAAGCTTAGCGTAAGAGTTGAATCCTCCTCGCCAAATTTACAATTTGTATCACCAACATGATCCGAAGTCGCCCTTTTTACATCACTATCGCTCCAAATAACAGATTGTAAAGTTGGAAAAAATGTGGAAATTAACGACTAGTCACCGAATGTGCAAACTTCCCACCAAATGAGTCAATGATCTGATGTTTATGCTCGCTTAGTCACCGTTCAGGTCGGAGATCAACCGAATTTTCAAGGTTGGTCGCTGATTTGGTAAGTTGCTACACCTGGAAGTCGCAATTTTGGAGCTTCTATACACTCCGTTCACTCCCGTTGATGTTATTTTGAACCTTGATAACTTTTTGATAAATTGTAAACACTTTAGTTGCACTTTTTCAAGTCTCTCAGGTATATAGCACCTACTTTTGAAGATTCTTCTTCAATTCACCATGAACAATAAGATGAAGATGAAGAACAAGTGAAGAAACTTCAATTCCTTATAGCTTCTTCAAATCAATTTCTTTTGCTCTCAAATTTGAAATCTAAACTCTTTGTATATAAAGAAAAATCCCAAATACTTAAAAGCCTTGAATTCCAACCAATCAAGCATAAATCAACTCAATTTTTTGGGAGCTGTAAAGAAGATGAAAAATACACATCCAAATTTTCAAAAAACCCAAAGTACCTCAAATCAACTCCGAAGTCGATCAAATTTTAGAATTAAAGTCCTTTCAACTAGGTGAATAAATCCCAAAAAATGGATCTTCAATTGTAACAACTTAACCACCCAAAATTAAACCTACTCGTAAGTTCTTCAAGAACCTCATTAGTGGATCTACTCAAAACTCTTCAAACTTACACTAAATCAACTCCAACTCAACTCAAAGCTTATATTAAGACTCTATAACACTAGGAGATCAAGTAATAATTCCTGGAACTTCAATCAAAAACCAAAATTAATAGAGCAGATTTTTGAATTTTTTGGATTTTGATTTTTTTTGTGATTTTTAGATTTATGAGTTTTATAATGAATTTGTTCGAACAGATTCTTCCCTAAGATTTGATACCAAGATGATACGACATTGATTATGAAAATCTAATCAAAGTCGAGATGCAAAAATTAAAATAAGAAAAAATATGTGAATTCGCAAAGAATCAATGGAATTAGCAAGATATAAAGGACTGGTTACCTTCACACTATACTCAACTCAATGAATCTAAGAGAATTCAAATTCAACCAACATGTATCCACAAATAGGAGATTACAAGACTTGAGTTAGATTCAAAGAAGTTAAGGATCAAATAAGTGAAATCCAAACTCAATTGATCAACTAAGGATCTAGATCTAGTTATAAGATATTACTAATCACTAGAACTAAGCAAGTATTTAAGCTCATATGATGAATACTCATCCAAGTTTAAGCTCAGAATTCAAGTAGAATTAGTATTTATACTAGTGGTTAATACAATAGTTCAAAAGAGGCACCAAAAACACTCTCAATTGCGATTGTGCACAATAGATCTCCCATTACACACTTAGATCGCTAAGTCTGCCTCTGAATCACCAAATATGCACCCTCATCTCCCCCAAAACCAGTAATCAAGTAGTAGGGTATGGGCGATCTCCTATGTCAAATTAATGACACGCCGACTGGAAGTGCGAGCCATTACCAAAAGTGCTCATTTGATGCCTTTTGTGTTGTGCAATGCTCTGAAGCCTCCATACTTGGAATTGGTCACTTTGGTTCTTGAATCGATGCTTAAAAATATTATTTAAGGCCTCAACTTATATCATATCTTCAAGTACGTCCTTGAGATTTGGGAAGCAAGTAGAGGTATCGATTGTGCTTATATTATATATATGTAATAGAAAAGATAAGAATAATTAAATGACGGTGTTATTCAACCAAGTAAAAGGAAGTGTGTGAATTGACAACTTGTTACTTATGTTTTCAAGGAAAAAGAGTAAAAACGTAAAGTTATGATTCAATGTACAATCAACTTTACATTCTCATGCTTTAGTAAAATCAATGATGATAAAATATTGTTTTTTTATGTAAATTTATTTTTACCTTTATAGTTTTTATTTTTTAAAATAAACAAAAAATTCACTTTAATAAAACTATAAATATAAGTCATCATTACTAAAAAAAAATGAGGCCCTTTAATTTGGGGGCCTAAAGTGGTGGCTTCTGTGGATTTAGCCAAAAGCCATCCCTACTTCTACAGCCTACATCTGTCTTTTCTACAACCATCCATAGTCTCTCACCTTCATCACACTGGAGCATTCGCACATCTTTTCTTTACATGGTTGAACCACTTTGATCTCGCTTCCCTTATCTTGTCGTCCATATATATAGGTCATTCCTAACTTATACTGAATATCATCATCCCTAATATTATCTCTCATTATATGCTTACGTATCCCCAGGTTCCAGACCCAGGAGTCAACTTTTCCGTATGAGCATTCGGTACATGTATCAGTCCGTGGAATTTTTTACCATTTGTATTTTCTAGACGTGTGGATTTTTGACCGGCCAACACTCCGCCCTATATATTATAACTGGTCCAAAAATCACTTTATAGAACACATATTTGAGTCTTGTGGCACCTTTTTATCACACAAGATATCGGATGCGAGCCTCCATTTATCCACTGCACCCCAATGATGTGTAACATTATCGGAAATCTCCTCATTTTCTTGCTTTATAGACCAAAGTTCTTGAAATTTGTCCTCTTGCAAGTGGCTTTAGTATCAATTCTCAGTTTCTCACTTACACTTCTGCGTTGTGAGTTGTGTTACTGTACTTGCATTTCAAATACTTTATCTCAGTCTTGCTCAACCCGAATTCTTTTGGACTCCAAGATCTGGCTTCAAAGCTTCGACTTATCATTAACTCCATCATGAATCTCATCAATTAATATTATGTCATCTGAAAATAACATACATTGAGATAAATAAAAATAGGCTAAGAGATGATATATATCTATTTGTAACACCTTAAAATTTCATATTAGACCACGATTAGATTTAAATAATAATTTAGCAAAGTTTCTTGAGGTTCTGAACTATTTCATCAATTCTTGAGGTAGCCAACATACCGTCGACTGATTGACACATCATCAACCTTCTCGTCAAAATGTTTTAGTATTTCATGTTGAAGTACCCAACTTCAGCAAGGTGATTGGCGAACCATGAATGGCTAGACAGTCCGTCATTTGTTCTGTCAAGTTAATCGAGTAGCTTTTGAACTGTCACTGTGATGACGGACCATGAACCTCTTCGTGAAAGGTGCCTAGTTTACTTTTAATTTGTCTCTATAAAGGTTATTTTAGAGTACTTTTTTCACTCTATGGTATTAAAATCACTGTATATAAGCCCAAGCTTTTAATTTTTTTCATTCACAAAATATTCGAGACTTAGAAAACATTTCTCTCAAGTCTTTTTGAAAACAACGTAGGGCTATTCAAAGCGAAGGACACCCATCATTCACCAATTTCAAGCCTAGTAAAGGCTTTATTCAAGTATGTGGGATAGTGAACAAGAAATTTCCTTTCACCTTTGTGTCTAAAATCCCGAGTTTAGAGTTGAGAAATTTGATGTAGTATGTGCTAGGGTTATCCGTTTCATAATTTATGTGAAATTTTTTCTTCCTTGGATGATCCTTGATGTTATTACTTAAGTTTTATGAAGCTTTGCATATTATCCATTGAGGTTATATGTTCTTTAATTAAAGAGTCATATGTATGAGAATTGTGATAGAAGTATGAAACTTAATAAGTTTTACAAAATTGATAAGTTCCTAATGTTGAAGTATGTTTGTGGTAAGAGTAATAAATTCGTGATTTTTACTTGATTATTATGAAGTATTAAGTTGATCCAGTGTTAATAAGAAGAACGTTGATGTTTTGACTTTATGAATACTTAAGTCAAATGTTTATTAAGAAATCTCTAAAAAAAGATGTTTTACATACTTGATTTACAATTTGTAAGAAGAATGAGTATGACTATAAAGTGATGAAATAGTATCAAAAAATATATGTTATTTGCTCAGTTGATCATTTTTCACTGGTCAAGATAAGTTACGACGTAAGAAGTGAATGTTACTAAAAGCTTTGGGAATGAGTATTGGCACAGAGAGGAAACCTAGCACCATCTATCTTGGTAAGATTTATGGAGCCCTCCAGTAAGGGAAAAATATATGTTGGACTTCGTAGCTAATTGCTCAAAGTATCTCGGTTATAGAATGAGGCTAAGAGTTCCTTCGGGGAGTAAGGATCAGAAAGTGACTCATTCGTCTTAGGGAGTTAGCTTCCTATAGCTGGGATTGCGTTGCAAGAGTTCCTACGGCTTCGTCTCTTTCAAATTGATGCAAAAATATCAGTATGTAATAAGAAGATATTAAAAAGATTTTAACTAAGTGTTTAATTAATTTGTTAAAACTAATGAGTATAAGATGTTTTCATGGAACATTATTTCTATTTTGGAAGATGAAGTTTCATTATTATAAACTGACGATTTTGCATAATATTGCTTGTTGAAGTCTAAGGTAAGAAGTTGAACTTGTCCATGTATTGTATGACCCTTTTCTTTATACTATTGTTGTCTAACATATTTTAAAAAATTTTCTACATGCTCAATACTGACGCATACCCTATGTTGCATGTTTTTACCATGCAGATCCTATTAGCCATTTACACGTTCTCGGTTGACTAGACTTGCAGATCTAGAAGTTTAAGTAGGTGAATCCTCATGGTTGTGGGACCAGCTTAGTCAATTTTATTTATCTTGTTAGAGATTGAGGCTTGTAGTTTATTTCATTCTGTTCTGAGACTAGCTAAAGACTTGTTCTAGCAATTGAGTTTTCAGATTATACTGGCTTTTAGACATTAATATAATAGATTTGAGAATTGTAGTTTCATCATTTATTTCAATACTATGTTTTGATTCTTGTGAGATTCCCACTATTTTAGCTGTCTTATACTTTGCTTCCATTGAGTGATTGTGTAAGTAGAGCCATGCTAGAGCTAAGGGTACTTTCGAGCCATTTAGTGGTTACTGCCTTGTCGTGTCCGGAGGCAAGTTCAAGGGATGACAAACTTGATATCAGAGCTTTAGGTTCAAGTGTACTAGGACGTCTGAAAGCCAATGTTAGCTAAAGTCTCATTTATGAGTGTGAATCGCTGCACACTTATAACCGAGAGACTATTGAGCACTTAAAAATTATCCTTTTATTCATGTTCTATTTCGTGCTTAAGAATTTAAATCTATTTTTTTTGACTCGTGCTTTACACGTTTCAGATCATGTCTCCCAAAAGACAACCTGACTCGTTACAAAGGTACATATACTATTGCAAAGACATTACAATTTATGATGTTTTGTCCCATGACTTCTTTAGAAAGGAACGAGTAAAAATCACCACCATAATGATCATGAAACAATATTCATAAGAGAGAAAAAAAATATTTAACTTGGCACCATCATGATTTATCTGTTACTGCAATTTTTTTATTTAAAGAAGAAGGCTTGAGTTGAGAACTTACTATAATTTAAAAAGACACATACATAGGACAATACATAACGTTTAAGAAAAGAAAAATAATAAAGAAGGGAAAAATTGAAAGAAATGAAATAAGAAAATTTGAGTTAGATTTTTTATATCTAAAAATTTATTTATATTCAGCCTTCATAATTTTTATAATTAAAAAGTGTCATATTTGCTCCTATGTTGTTACCATATATATATATATATATATATATATATATATATATAATACCTTTTTGATATTTTTTTAATTATATATTTATCGTTGTACTCTTAAAAACGACTTATTTATCTCAGCATTAAATTTTCATATTTCAACTCAATTCTTTGGTAGGGAGCCTACATGACATAATTTTTCAATTGAATCTACTGTATTATTTAAATTTTTTAAATTCATTAAAAGTTATAAATAAAAAGTTGTGTAAATATGATTTCACCACTCCAATTTCATCTAAATTGATAAGTCTCAAAAACTTACCAAGGTAGAATGCTCCGTCTAGTAACAATGGATCACGAGCGTAACCTGCAAAACAA
>JBDJHY010261783.1:0-10490 GCA_039654485.1 Withania somnifera
TCATGATGTACTATTCCTTTTGTGAAATTACTTTATTGTATTCCATTATTTACTATTATTATTATTATGTGCCTAGTGGGCCCTCGAATCCTACTGGGTACAGGTTGCTTTACTCATACTAGACATGTTTCCCTGGTGCATATCCAAGTACTAGTGGCCGACATTAATTACGGTTTTGCCATTCTTACTTGTTTCCACTTACTTCAGAGTTTTAGGGTGAGGTTGGCGTCTAGCTATTCCTGCTTCTCTTTGTATTTGGATTGGTCTCCTTGCATATTCAGAGATGCAGTTATATTAGAGCTTTGTCTTTATGTTCTATTCGTAGAGGTTCTATTTTGTTACACTAATATTGGGTTTTAGGAAATTGTTGACTCATTGTAATTCCGCTACAATGAGTATTTTTTCCTTTCCTTTATATATTACTTATTGTACTCATGATTTCGATAATAGATGGTATCCCACTGCTTTAGCTTTGGGATATAGGGTTGGTTCTTCTACTGTAACGATAGTAAGTTCCATCATGATCCGAGAAATTGGGTCATGATAGAACTTGAAGAAGAAATTTATATGCTCCAACCAGAAGGTTTTGTAGAACAAGAAAAAGAGAACTTAGCTTGCAGGTTGGACAAATATCTATATGATTTCAAACAGGCACCGAGGTTTTGGTATAAGAGATTTGATTCCTTCATCATAAGCTTTGGATACAAGAGATATATTTCAGATCCTTGTGTTTAATACAAGAGATTTAGAGATGGAAATTTCATTATTTTTCTTTTTCATGTTGGCGATATGTTGTAGAAGGCCCTAACAAATATTGTATCACAAATTCAAAGGCATGATTGTGTTGACAATTCTAAATAAAGGACTTAGGACCAAAAAACAAGATTCTAGGGATGCAAATTCAGTGAGACAATATAATGGAAGATTTGGCGTCTCAAAAGAACTACTTGAAGAAATATAGCGATACTTCAAGATGCAAGATTATAAGTAAATTCTCTACCATTTCCTATTAATTTCAATTTATCCTCAGGTATGATTTTGAGCAATTGGAAATGTCTCGAGTACCGTACGTATTAGCAGTGGGTAATTTAATGTTTTCCATGGTATGTACAAGAACGAACATTGCAAAAGAAGTGGGAGTGGTTAGTCGACAAAAAAATCCTGTTAAACAGAATTGGAATGTTAATAGGAGGAAATGTGAGATATATCAAATGTACCCCAGATGCTGTATTGTGTTATGGAGGATCTATAATGACCTACATGGTAATTTTCTTACTTTTTTCCTGACTTTAGAGCCTTCTATTAGATTCCCTAAGTCATTTATGACTTGTTGGGACCAATAGTTTGGATTTCTAGAAGTTCTGTTGCATGTTATCCCATTTTTCCTATTTTAAAGGGTTAACCTTGAAATAGTGGAACTTGAGAGTTAATTTTTAGTAAACAATATTAGAATCAAATTTAGAAAGTTCCCTTAGCTTCAGAATGCCAGCTTTATCTAGTTGGTCCTTTAGTTGAGTACGGGGTTTTCTGTTTGAGTTTGTGTTGTTTTGAGGAAATCTAGTTTAACCGAAGTTTAGTATTGAGCTTGGTATGGAATTTGGTTAGTAGAGGTCCAGATAAGAGTTTTGAAGCTTCCATCAGCTCTAGAATGTTGATTTTGGGCTGGTAGGATTGTTGATACACTTCTTGAAGTGATCAGACTCGTCTGGAGGTTCGTGTGGAAAACTTTGGCCTCTTTTTGCTTTAGTTTGGTTTAGGTGATCTTTTAGCATAAATGATCTTTGATCGTTTCATCAATTCTTTGAGTCCATGTTATGTTTTTCATACAAGTTGAATATTTTTTGTTGAAACAGACTCTGTTTGCACCCCGAGCTTGGAATTCATAATTTTTGCTATTTTTGTTGTCATGAACAACTGTAGGAATGACCGACTTATCGATCCTTTTGACTGATAAATCGACAATGGATGATAAATCGGTTATCTAAACAAAAAAATTGAGACAGATAAATCATCCATTTGGCCCGATAAATTGGCTAGTGATGATAAATTGGTCACACTGGCTAAGAAATCAACCAACCCTACTATATATACCCCTCTTTTCCAACATTTTTCATATCTTTTTGTATTTTCAAATTTGAAATTCCTACACTTGATTCTGTACCAAATTGTGAGATTTTTGTGGTGTAATCTTTAGGAAAATTTTGTGCACATCTTCCTCTATTCTCAGGAGCGTTTTCAAGCGTAACTCTATGTATTTAGTTATTAACCTTTTCCTTCAATTACATAAATTTTTTCGGCCAATTGAGGACCTATTTGGTGTCTATTTTAGCTCAAATTGGAACCATAGGCTCCTCGATCTGAGGTCTCTACCTCGGTATTTTTTAGTTTTATTTATTAGACTGTGGGGTCTATAGGCCCTTTTTAGGCCCAATTTCTAACCCGAGATACACTTCAAAATATGGGTATCATTCTTTACCTCTTTACCATGGAATGAATTTTTGATAGTTTTGAGGCGTTATTGGCATCGTGTAGTTGTTTGGGATTTTTGGCGCATTTTATGAGAATTTTTATCAGTATCCAAGTAGGCTAGGCTTACTTATATCTTAGATTGGACTGTGTAAGGTATTTTTTGGGTGTTGGCTAGCTATTTGGGAGCGTTGGTAGGTTGGTATCCTTTTTCTATTGATATTTTTTTGTTTCTACTGGTTTTAGGTTCCCATGAAGGGATGTAGTGGACATTGGGCTATAGATTGGTGTTTCGGCCTTGCTGGGAGTAACCTTGAACCATATATACTGTCTTAGGCCATAGTACACCTTTGGTTGAGTTACCTGATTAGCTTATGTCCATTGACCGATCTTAGAATGTATTGAGGTCTATTTATCTATATTGTATTGTTCAGTGGGAATAAATTGCACTGTTGGTTTGTGTTGTGGGTGGGACCCGATGTTGATTTGCGATGGTCAATACCTAATAGTACTAAAAACAAGATTTTCTAAGCTGAACGTAAATGGAAAGAGTTTTCTATAACTAAACTTCCATGATTGTGATGTGATCTAGAGGTATTAATACAAGACTAGATTGAGGTTTCCCTAACCTATATGTATCACTGTGGCTATGGTATGGAGGTGGGACTTCTCATGTTTATATGTGAGATATAATATTGGAGGTGGTACCTCCCATGTTTAGCCGTAGAGATACGACCTCCTGTGCTTAGTTGACAGTTGTTTTTCAGAGGTAGGACCTCCCGTGTTTTAGCTGAGATTGGTTGTTCGGAGGTGGTACCTCCTTGGTTAGGCTAGATTTTTTGTTCTTCTTCTTCTTTACTTCTACCCCCTAGTATTCGTCTCCACGCATTTCTTGTACCCTTCGGGCATAATGGGGAGGTCATGCTGGGTCCTCGAATGCTCTATTTATACCTACCGCCGAGATGGGGCGTCAGGTAGGTTATGTTTGTTTTCTTTTCTCTTTGTACCTAGTGGTTTTATTTGGAGACTTTTAGGTGATATTTGTCCTTTACTTACCATTATGCTAGCTTAGTTACCGCTATTCGTTATTCTTTGCCATGTTACTACTTATACTCAGTTGGAGTCCAGGTACTATTTCTGTATTAGTTGTCTCTAGGCTATGTAGTAGTTGGTTATTCTGTGGGATAGAAGTTCATAGACCTACTTTCTTAGAATATATATCTTTCCTCCATTGTGCTTAGTTGTATACCTTTACTCGCTGCTGACTCTAGCCTTTATAGTAGTTTCTATTCCTGTTTACTTACCCTTATGACCTGTTTTACTTTCCTCACCTTTAATTACTTGTACTTCATTTAGCCCGGTCGGTCTATGATGCCCACTGGGTACCTGTGATCATGGTTCTCATATTGTATTTATACATTATTTTTTTGTGCAGATACTAGTGTGGGTCATTCGAGGCGGTGTGATCATGCAGATTAAGTTGATGAACTCGGATACTGCGGTGAGCTTCTTGAATACAGGCTAATCGTGTATTCCTCCAACGTTGTCTGCTTTGTTCCCAGCAGGCTATGTCATAGTTTGGATTTGTAGGAGCTTGTATATGTTGTATATTTTCTTTTGAATACTTTTATTTGTAGCTCCACATGCCATTAGCACCAGGTTTTGGGCTGGGTTATGTTATCTGTGTACTATTGTTGTCCGTATTTACTACTTTTTCTTATGATTTGTGGTTGGGATCAGTTATGGCCCATTGCTTGTTGCTACGGGTTGTAGGGATATGCTTGCCTCCCGGTGGGTTGTAAGCACAATCATGACCCGAGTTTGGGTTGTGACACATATCTAACCTAAAAATACTAAACGATTGTTAAGTCAGAGCTCCTTATTTTCTATCATAATTTATCATGCTAGTTTTAATTGGTTGTTCTAAATCCATGTAAAATTCATAAAGCTAAATTGGTGATGATCATAATACTAGTTCATGAGTTTTAATATTCTAAAGTCACGAATTTGTCATAATTTATGTTAAATTAAGTTAAACGTGCTTTTTGATAAAATTTCATGGAAAGCAAGCAAAAACCATGCTACAATTCATAAATTCATTTAAAGTTTCATAATTAAACACATTATCACAATTTCAAGATAAAGTCATAATTTGGGCTTTGAATCCTATATTTAATAACATAACTTTTCTTGAAAATTAAAGGTTTTAGGGCATGGGGATAGGAAGAATCCTTATTGAAATCCCTCGTACCTGATTTGGAGTGAACTTTGGTTTAGAAATCAAATCCTTAACCTTGGAGATGACCCTTAAGCATAGTTCTTGAGAAACTTTTTTTTGACTTCTTTGCTTAAATTTTCTAAGTGTTTAGAGAATAATAGAAAATAAAAGCTTAGGCTATTTATATTAAGGAGGAAAAGGTCTTAAAACATATGAATTAGCATGTAAAGAGGTCATAGGAAATTACAAAATCACCCCTGATAGAAGTATTAAAGTATTGGAAATTTTCTATCGCATGTCACCATGAAGGGACCTATGACTTCTGATAAGGGATCACGATTCATGACTCGAATCGAGGTCTTAGACTTTGGTTTACTAGAAAATTGGATCATCATGCCACAAGTCTCTACCATGACTCGTAATTGTCTTCTACGAGTCGTGAAAGGCCTCGTAATCTACGGGATTGGGCTATTGGAATTTGACACTAGGGTGCTACGAGCCCATGCCACGACTTACGACTAGCTACCATGAGTCGTGACTAGGTCTTGTGGTCCTGGACTTAGAATTTTTCATAAAGACTTCCAAAAATCAAGGTTCTACCCCCGCTGCAACGAGCTGATAGATGGACTCGTGGAAGCCTCCCATGAGTCGTGACTTGACTCGTGGGACCCTGGGAAATATTTTCTATTCTGGTTTTCTTTCCTAAGCTGAGTTTTGTACTTTCTAGATTAGAAAAATCATGGGGTATTACACCGAATGAATATATTTTGTGGGTATTGTTAGAAAGTTGGACATATCAAGGACAAATGTTGCAGATTACACGATTACCACAGAACTATAAGTTCACAAAACAAAATGACGCAGGAGTGGCTGTCATTGTGTATGGAGAAGCATAAAATATAACAGAAAGGAGCTACAATGACAAGTAGGGTCATGTTAAAAAATTTCACAGCTCCACAAAACAACAATATGATTAACTACTTAGCCTCTTGGATCATGTTCAGATTCGAGGAGGAATTACATCTGGAAGTACCACAAGGAAAATGATAAATAACATTATTGGTGGTACTGTGAATTTTGCACGTATCCTGGCTTGTCATTTCTCAATTACTGATATTGGTAATCTTACATATAATTGTGTTAAACTTTGAGCTAACACATGGATTATAGATTCTAGAGCCACAAACCATATGACCTACCATAAAACATTGCTTTCCAATATTACAATACCACCTTATCCTTTCCTTGTGATGTTACCAAAAAGATACAAGGTAAAAGTAACAGTGTTTGGTGAAGCATTCCTTATTCTAACATTAACTTTCTATAAAGTGTTGTCTGTGCCTAGTTTTAAATTCAACTTGATTTCAATCCATTATTTACCCACACATGTCAAAGGGTCTGTTAACTTGAATAATTTCTCATGTCTTGTGCCGGGCCCCTTCACTGAAGAGCCAACTGGAGATTGGTAGATCAAGGAATGGCCTCGATTTCCTATGCTCCAAATGCCACAATGTTTATCAAGATGTTTTCCATCCTATTGATGTTCCTTTTATGATCCCTGTCTAATTGTTTTCTATTACCAATTTTTAATAAAGAAAATTTGAATTCTGTTTCAGTTTCACTTGTAAGATCCACTGTTAACTTTTCTAACTGTAATAGGCAACCACTATACTCACTCACTGCTCCACGAATAAGATCTTCCCATTCAAGTAATAAAGGAGCTTGTCCAAGTTATCTTGATAACCAATCTAATTTCAGTTTTGTGCCTGTTTTTGCTAATTTTTCTTTTACTTGTGCATCTGATTGAATTTGTGCTGATCATCTGTGAAACACTATGGTTATACATGTGCCTTTTCTAGAAATGAAGGTTATTCACAACATACCTGTAACTTTCTTACCCAAAAAGCCCTTATTGTGCACTATCTTCCCCATAGCGAGAAAAGCAAGGTTGTCATTTCCACCAAAATTCAAAAACACCACCACTAAGATCTTTGACTTGCTTCACCTAGACCCTTGGGTACCTTACCATGTTTCAGCATCTTAGAATCACAACTATTTTTTACCATAGTTGATGATTTCAATAGATCAATATGGACTCACTTACTTATAAAAGGTATACCTTGTAGACCATAAAGGCTTTGGTTTCCTTAGGGGAAAATCAATTCAAAGTCATTATCAAATATATCAGAACTGAGAATGGGACAGAAAATACTAATAAAGAACTAGTTGGTTTTTTCAAGAAAAAGGAATTATTCATCAAAGAACCTATCCTTACACACCACAACAAAATGGTATCGTGGAGAGAAAACATGAGCATCTTCTCAAGACTGATAGAGCACTATTATATCAGTACAAAGTTCCCATCAAATTTTAGAGAGAGGGCATTTTAATAGTAAACTACTTGATAAATAGATTACCTACCACTACACTTCACAACTAAAGTCCCTTTTTGAGATCCTTCACCAAAAAGGACCTACTTATTCACACGTTAGATCCTTTGGTTGCCTCTATTTTTCCAACATTTTCAAAACCCAACAAGACAAATTTGATCCAAGGTCTACCCTCACATATTTTTTGGATATCCCTTCAGCACAAAAGGTTACAAAGTTCTATACTTAGAGTACCAAGAGGATCCATATTTCCAGAAATGTTTCTATTCATGAGCATGTCTTTCCCTTTGCTGTTTACTTTCTTGGTTCTAGTTTTGCTTCTATTTTGCATAAGCTCACGGTTGAGTCTATTTTGTTGAACTTTAATATGAATGCTTTTAACAATGGTTTCATGCTGGATTCGGGCACAACCAATGATGCTACACCTATTTTATCCTCCATTATACCACCACTCAGCAATGTTTCACCCTTAGTAGCCTCACCTATGTCTAGTCAATCAGAAAATACATTAACTAACTCCATCACTTCTCAACCCTAAATACCTGAACAACCTCCATTTCAACCTAGTAGTGTTGCGCACACAGAATCCACACCTGATCCCATTCAAATCCCTATAATATCTAGTGGACCTCACAATGTGCTTATCTATCTCAAAACCTATTACTACTTCTTACCAGACCTACAATTACAGGCTTTGCCTGATCAATCCAATCACATTTCCTTTACCAATCTTAGTTCAAACAGTCAGCAGCTAGTAAGAAATATTTCTCATAGTAGTGAGCAATGTTCATATGAGGAGGCAGTATTGGATCCTTCGTGGAGGAAAGAAATTTCCTTAGAATTTAATACTTTATGCTAACAAGACTTAGGACATAGTACATCTTCCTGTAGGAAAAAGGGCTATAAGATGCAAGTAGGTTTACAAATCAAACACAAGGCATATGGCACCATAGACAAGTTTAAAGCTAGATTTATGGTTAACGGCTACATTTAACAAGCAAGAATTGACTATAGAACATTCTCACCAGTAATCAAAATGACCATTGTAAAGACCTTAATCGGCTTAGAAGTGAAAAAAGGATGGGATCTATATCAATTAGATATGGATAATGCATTCCTCTACGGAGACTTGAATGAAGAGGTGTGCATGGATGTCCCAGAAGGACTCATGTTGGAAAAGGGTTTGGTTTGTAAGTTGAAGAAGTCTCTGTATGCTAAAGCAAGCAACCAGGCGATAGTATTATAAGTAAGTACAAGTACCATGTTCAAGAGGGTATTCATACTAAAATAGTGACTATTCATTATTCTACATGAAGAGTGGATCATCCATAGTGTTTGTATCAATCTATGTTGATGATGTGATCTTAATTGGTACCGATTTTGCTGAGATCCCGTCCTTGAAGGCCTTCTTTCATGATCAATTTGAGATCAAGTGTCTAGGAAAGTAATACTTTTTCCTTCATTTAGAAGTATCTCTACATAGAAGTAGTGTATTAATATCACAATGGAAGTTCACGAGAGATCTGGTCAAGGAATTTGATTGCCACAACTGCAAAGGTATAACTTCACTTCTTGATTGCAGTACTAAACTAAGGCCAGATGAAGGAAAGTTGTCCAGTGATCCCACATACTAAAGAAGATTGTGGTGAAGATGAACTTTCTTACTAATACAAGGTGGGATATTGATTTTAGTGTCCCACATCTTAGCCAATTTTTACAGTCACCTAGAGAGATTCACCTCAAGGCAGCTATTCATGTATTGAGATATTTGAGAAATGATCCAATCTTGCTAATATTTTTGTCAAAAAATCCAGATTACACAATTTCTGCTTACTATGACTCAAACTTGGCTACTTTCCAAGAGTCGAGGAAGTCAGTTAGTAGGTACGTAGTGTTGGTGAGGACAACTTATCAGTTGGAATCTAATAAAAAAACTACCATACCCCTTTATTCAACTTAAACGGATTGTACAGAAACTAGAAAAGTGGTTCGTGAGCTAGTTTGGCTGAATAGACTGTTGATTGAACTGAATATCCCCTGCATACTTCCTATATCAGTGTTTTGTGATAGTCAAGAAGCAATCCACATTGCAGGAAATCATGTATTTCATAAGGATACCAAACATATCGAGGTTGATTTCTATTTTGTTCTAGCACAACTCCAAGCATGCTTCATTGACACCACCTTATCTCCATAAATCATCAATTAAAAGACATTCTGACAAAAGTAATTTTAGGATCCAAACATAATTCTATCTTGTGCAAGTTGGTTGTCAGTCTCTCCCCTCCAACTTGAGGGATGTTGATATTTATACTAATTTTATTTGTATTGGTTTTAGATTACTTGTTTTTTGTATTAGCTTTAGGTTAGATAGTTAGCTATCAGTTAATTTGGGCTAGAGTTGTTTATGAAATTGTTAATAGTTTCTTTTTCTTATTCAAAAGATCTTTCATTTTATTCAAAAAACCAGTTACAAGCTGAGCCATGTATTGACTAGCTGCTACCTCTCCACTACTACTTATGAGTACTCTCATAGACATCCAGTTGTTAATAGTTGTTACAAATATTAGATATTTTTTATTCTCTCCCACGTGTGTATATAAGATTCTCTCAGAAAGGAAATGCAGTCAGTTCTCTTTTTCCTAAATCACCGAGTATATTAGTTTGAGGTTGCTCTTAGTTCTTCTCCCAAGCTCTATTAATGGATTCTGATCAGATCAATTATTTTCTTTCATGGATTTTAATATCATTCGACCATACATATAATGATCTCTATACGTGAATTACTGGGAGGAAAGAAATAATGGTAGATGATAATGAAAAAGGATGTAATGCCTGGACGGGCCAAATGGATGAAAGAGATGTGTTATGTCATGGAGTAGGGAATATATAGTCTTCGTCTCAGGTAAGATAACTAAAGTCACCTCGAAGTGATGTTGAGGACTTCAAACCCTTCTATAGAATAAAATAGTTAATTGAGAGATACAACTAGCTTATTCAGTATGGAAAATAATACTCCGATATAGGGGTCTCAAATAGGCAAGTTAGCCTGTTAAAATGGTATTTATTAAAATACCGAGTTGGGTCATGACCTATAAAATTTACATTGAGATAAACTAAATTGGCTTAAAATAATAGGTTGGGTCATGATCATTCCAATTTGACCTGCTTAATCTAAATAATATTGACCACTAATGTAATTCATAAAAGGAAACAAGACCAATTTCGCCAAAAGAAATTTAAAGAATAAGAGACCTGAGAGCCAACTCATTAATAAAGACCTACGACCAAAGAAAAAATACTCAATCCAAGATCCTTATAAGAAACCACATCTGATCACGACCAAAAAATCGATACTTAACCCTCAACCCTGACCCGACCCAGTAGTCGGGATTGGCTCCGACCTTAGACATAAT
>JBDJHY010261794.1:0-10489 GCA_039654485.1 Withania somnifera
CCCATTGGGTTTTTCCTGGTAAGGTTTTTAATGAGGCAGCAAGCAATGCGTATTGTGGATAACCATGTATAATTTTCTTCCCACGTGGATATCGAGGGGGAGTATTGTAGAATATTCTACAGATAGCCATGTGGCTAATAATGAGCTTAATGACTAAGCATTGAAGATATGTAATTTGGCATGTGTTGCCACATGTCCACCAACATGGTGATTAATGGCTAATGTAGCCATGCATCAATTGAATTGCCTATAAATAAGTAACTTTTTTATTTAGTATAGAGATGACAAGAATACAAACTTTCCAATTTCCTCTTTTAGCAACCTTCCACTTTTGTTCTAATTTCCCCTTTTAGAAACTTTCCCTTTCTAGTAACCTTCTATTTTTAAAATTTATTTAATGTTTTATAACACATTTCTGTTTATCTAATTAAATTTAACAATCAAGTCAATCCTCTAGTACATTACTTCCAACCAAGTATTGCGATAGTGTGATGCCAGAAGCAAAATCCACAGGGATTATGTTATACTCGAGGACTATAAACAGATTCTTCCCCCCTGCAGGCCTACGAGGCTATCTTAAAATTCACTACTATGCAAACAAAAACTCCTTAAATGAACTGGAAAAAAAAATACCATATTTTCATACAATAAACATTTCATAGAAAAATCAAATTTTAAATTGTAGACACTAATCAACAATTATTAAGAAATGCATTATTCTACTTTATTTTGAACTTTAATTATACATAAATTTTAACTATGATTCACCTAAGACATCCTATAGAATACCAAATGTACAGACACCCAGTACTCCCTCGGCACAGTTCGAAATATGTCCATAGAAGAAAGAGGGGGGCAATCGCATCCAAGGGAATTGCCGTAAGAAATGGTCACATAAAATACCTGCTTCTAGCAAAAAAATCACAATTATAAGACAAAATGCACCATGTTATTGCTGCTTTCTTTAAAAAACACATATACATGACAAAGCTTAGTGCGTCTTTAACTCTCGAATGAACCTCTGGTGCACACATTCAAAGCCAGCAGCAGAACGACCTCCAAACAAAAGAATGATATTGAGAATAATCCCCAAATGATTAACTCTTTTTAAGACACATCTATAGCAATACGACAACAATGAGCTACAAACAATTAGCGCAACCACTGGAATCACAAGAAGTAATCAGGAGTCTTCCTAGTTGTGTCGGGCTCTATCTGTCGTGGAGCTGGATTAAACTGAAGGAAATTCTGCTCCATGTTTTCGCCTATCTCTAGTATTGCAGCCATGTTACCACACCGGTAACAATAGTTTGGAGCACTAAATACCGTCACAACATTCTTATCCTGTGTAAGTTATAAAAAATAGCACGTAAATACAAAGTAACGAGTAGTAATAATTAAGCAATTTCAACTTTAATAAACATAAGTGGTACACAAGCGTTTCTTTCTGAATTTTCTAGTAGTTTGCTTGCATTTTCCTTTCTGGGTGCACGCGTGTGGAGGTGTGTGTGTGTGGGGGGGGGGGTTGTTTAGTGGGTTCACGAACCTGACACCAATTAAAACCCTCCATGACAAGCTGATGGGCTCTAGAAATGAGAGTGAGGCCATTGGTGTGGTTGAACTGAGATGCTATATCCTGTCCAAAGGTGTAACCAGCCCCTCGGGGTGATATTCCCCAACCACACCGATCATCTGGATCAGACCACAGGAGATCGCACATAGGTCCTTCATGTGGAATCTGATAACACAGTATGACTTAACTGATTAGGACCAGCAATATTAATGTGCATAGAACTAAAATCATGAAACACTGTGAACAATGGAAACAACTGGGCCACAGGATCACATGTTCAAGAAGCAATAAAGAATTAGCATTTTTGTAAGACATACCCTACTACAGGTAAATATCAGAAGACGTAAAAGTAATAGATTCTCATATCTAGCTACGAGGAAATCGAAAGAGTAGATCCCTTCCCATAGCAGATAAAATTTCTAACTGAGCTGCATATGAGACCTCTAAGACAGACTTAACATTTGCAAAGCGTACAGGAAAAATAAGAAAAAAAAATAAAAATGAAATCAATAGACTTGACTACCTTCCTGTTCAATTCTTGGTCCTTTAGTTTTTTTGTAGTTCAATTGAACATTACGGTAAACTAATACGACATACCACTTGTAAACTGGAACAAATCTCTTTTGATTAAAACAATTATACATCCTAATAAAATGTTGCTATAAACTAATGCAATGGACTGAACCATCAATGGCAAGTTCAATTAAAACACTCCCGCGCCCTAATTTATGTGAAGATGTTTGATTGGATACGGAGTTTAAGAATGAAAGGAAGACTTTTAAAACTCGTGCTCCAGATAAGCCATAGATATTTGTGTGGCTAGAAATCATCTCATAAGGGTAAAATGAAAAGTTCAAAGCTAAATTTGGGACTGACAGAAAAGGAGAGAGTGTCACATAAATTGGGACAGAGGGAGTAATAAAACTTTTGAGGCAAATATGGATCATAGGCATGAGATGAAGCAACCAGAAGAGCCAGCAATAAATACAAACGAAAGCAGTATCATGTACTACTTAGGCATAAAAACCTGAAGTACCTCTTGTATACGGTCCAACGATCGTATATTTTCCAGTGTATCCAAAGAAGGCGAGAGTCCTCCGTGTAAACAGAAAACCTAAAGCAAAAAGAAGAGTTAAGCTAGAAATTTATGTCAGCACTTTTTCTGAAATGAAAAGCCAATAGAGTAACAGCTCAAACCTGACTCTCTATTAGTGCCGTCAGCGGTAGATAATCAAAAAGATCAGTGAAATATTTCCAAACGTTGGCATTTCCATACTTCCTCAGGCATTCATCATAAAAACCATATCTGTCAGGAAAAGAGGCATCTCAATACAACCATACATGATTGAACTACAGCCATAGTCTCACAGATTTGGTAAACCATCAATAGACAACGAAATAAAAAAACAAGTCCTCCTAACTAACTGCCTACAGGTACATCTGTTGACAACCAACATTCTTCTCTTTTTCCTTTCTTTTGATCAGTCCACCAAATGTCTATGGTGATTGGAAAGAAACTTTAGTGAGACATTGGGCAAGGCACAAACAGTAAGTGTTAAATCCCAGAACTTACAACTAGCTCCTCATTGCCTTTGCACTGTTTTTACTAGAATGTGTGAAATCTTTGTGGACAAACTTATCAATCTTATCCTAAAGAAGATAATAATGAGCGGGAAGACAGTCTCACTTTAGAAACTTGGATGCTTGAAAAGATAAATTGCATTTATTAAATAGACAAAATGTTAGAAAATAATGACTGGGAAGACAGCGTTACTTTAGAAGCTTGGATGTTTGAAAACTAAAATTGCATGTATTAAAAGGGACAAAATATCTCATGCTACCTGCTTGCTTCAAAGCCACTACTTTGGTATAAAAAAGAAAAAGGAAGAAGGCAGAGAACCAGCAGTTAGAATCACGTTATCAAACTGGAAGCACAAGAAAATAATGAATGTGGATGGAAATTTGACACAAAAGGAGAAGAATATTTTGGAGGATAAATGTTAATCATATTAATAAGAGCAGCACCATGCAGTGTTACGAAAAGCGAGCGCCTTGTCTCCTTTAGCGAGAGCTGAGGTGAGGAGAATGGATTATTGCCTTTCATGGCTGTGGCGTGGCCATTTTCAAAAGGCGAGAAAGGCAACTGCTTTTCATTATTTTCTAAAAAAAGCGCTAATTAGGGTTTTAAAAGGTAAAAAATAGTTTTTAGGTATTTTATTTCTAAATTTCTAGCAGCTATTCACTCATACCAACGACTTCTCTTCACTTCTCCTAGTCGACCACAGTACCGCCAGGCTACCAGCGACTTCTGTTCTCTGTTTTCGACTTCTGGTAAGTCATCAGCTTCTTTTCTTCTTCGTCATTCTTCGTCTTCTCTTTTTTCTTCTTCAATTCTCCTTCTCCTTCCTCGCTGTTAATCATTGGTTTTTTCTTCTTCCAGCTCTCTGTTTTTTCTTCTTCTTCTTTTCAATTTTTTTCTGAGAAGAGAGTAACCAGACCAGTGAACTGGTTACTAAACTTAAACCTCCTATTTTTTCTGTCTAATTAATAGTATAATTATATACTATTTAAAAATATAATTATTTTTCTATTTTCAGCTATATCAATGAGATTTTTAGTTATTTATATATGCAATTAAATATTTTAATTTTTTGGTATTAATTAGCGCCGCATTTTTTAAAAAAGGAGCCTTGTCGCCTTTCTCCATCCAAAACACTAGCATCGTGATGGTGCTGTGATATTTTCATCCGAAAAGCCAAACTAATTCCATCTAATTCTGTAGGAACTAATATCTTGCAATGTTTCAGCCTTATGTACATAGTCAATTTTATACCAGAACGTAAGCAAAAGTATACAATTAAACCTGATCTTAAGCATGAATCAGCTTTATACTTGTTCCCCAGATTCCTTTTCTTTATGAGTCCTCCATTAGAGGCCGAAAGTTTTTAGAAGCAAAATATAATAATAGAAATGACTTCTATACAACGTGAGGTTGTCACTTTCTCAAATCTTAATGAGAAATTTTTGCTAAAAGTATCATTGGTTAAGTTCAACTCGTAGATTCAATCCAGCTGATGAACACAACCCATTCTAGATCCAAGATCGGCAGACACACCAGAATCATTTTGACAGGCAAAAGGGGATGGAAAGGCCATTATGTGATTATATATAACAACTACTCCCTCATCATTGACATATTGCATTTAAATGACATTCAGAACAGTAATAGAGCACATCTCCTGTTCTTCTGCTCTCAAAGTATGCAAACTCTACCCTTCTTTCCAATTTACCTCTAGTCATAGCTCCACTTACTGCTGATATAGTTCAGATCTAAGGCAACTATGGGGAAGTTACCGTTTCAATCAACGAGATGCTCAAAATCTAGGAATTCCTTAAAAGTAAAAGTGCTTTATACGGTAAATTTTAAGTAGAATGAACACAACATAGATCTCCATCCCAACTCAGGTTCTTCTTATATTCTTTATCTTTTTTTTCCTTGTCGAGAGGAGTTGAGAAGTCGAAGAACTACACTTGTCAACACATACACATAATGTATGTCAAGAGCTAAAGTTCCTGGTCTCATTTAAGTAGGGCACAAGCAAAAAGGAATAATGAAGTCCCTTCTAGAAAGACACAATAACGAGATATTTCCACCGACTGAACCCATTTTCAAAGAAAACTACTGACATCTTACACGACGGGTTAAAAGCTATGCAACTGAAATGCATAGACCAACGTATGATTCACCAAATGATGCAGCAAAGATTATCCACCCCCATCCCCATCCCCCTCCCCCAAGTGTGCCAACTTTTAATTTTAAATTTTGAACTGTCAACCAAGTGCATAACACCCCTAAACAAAGATAAGAAGTGTATGTAATGTGAATCTTTTTGGGCTTTCCAGATAATGTGACATCATTGCTTATAAACGTTCTTCTACTTTTTTCTTTATTTGACTAGTCGGAGTGTAAAGCAGCTGGGAATCAAAATACCAAGAGATGAGAAGAAAATATAAGAGTGGTATGTGTACACACCCACACATCCTCATACAAAAAACTAGATCATCTAGAAGCAAAACAGTTATTTTCAATAGGGCATTTTTGTACCTCAGAGTGAATTTTAACATTCAATTCAAGATTTAAAAAAGTAAATCACTTACACCTGAGTGATCTGTCGGCTTTCATGGTTTCCCCTAAGAATTGTGATTCTATCTCTATAACGGACCTTCAGAGCAACCAAAAGTGTAACAGTTTCCACTGAATAGTACCCACGGTCTGCATTTATTGAAAATATATTAATGATATATGTGAATGATGCGTTCATTGAACAGCCTATTAATAATTAATGATATGCCAATATAATTCTCTGGCTGAAGTATGAATGCTAATTTACTTGTCCAACAAAGTAACCAACAATGCTAATATAAAGAATATAAGTAAAGAACGGGAAGGTGAAACACAGAACTGTAGATAATAACAAACAAAATATATAAGAGAGCATGCTGTAGTTGTATGTAGTGATCAACCTTCCCATGATGGAATGTATCTCAAATCCGAAAGTATAATAAAGAAAACAAGAAAACAATCAAAAGCCCCTGTCATACAATCATGACAAGAAAAAGTAAGACATGGCAATTACTCATACAACAAAGGAAACTCTGCAATTTATGGATCCACATATCCATCCTTTTTTAATAAGGACGGATTCACATATTGACCCATGTACTACATAAGACATGAAAAGTTCGGGCAACAGAGCAGCTTTGACAAAGTATTAAATGGGAAAACAATGATGACTATTAGGAAAAAGACTACAGAGTTCTAACGCACACTTGATGTTGCTACAATAAATTTCTTACATGAAGTAATCAAAGTGGAGGCTTTTAATGAGAAGTGCTTCAACTAACGAGAAAAATAAAAACGAAAAGAAAGTTTGAAGAGACAAGTCCTTTTTTCTCGGATAACGAAGAAATAATTGGGGACCTGTGGCGCACAATTCGAAACTAAGTGTTAATGGTCCCGCCCTCTCCCTTCTTCATTTAAATACTAGGCTTTTGCCTATGGAAAAGTTTGAGCCCGTGAAATGCTCCTAAACACATCATGATGCTGAATTCTTACCACTAGACCAAAGCCTTGGAGCTTCCAAAAGACAACTTTTTCTTTATATGTACGAAACCGTAAATGTTTTTTTTTTTTGGTTAGCTGTCCTGAGCAGATAATTCCATCTCTTTTGTAACCATGCATCTTCTGGATGCTTTTGTTCACGATATCCCGCTTAATTCATTAAAAAAATGTAATAAACTGTAAGGCTTATTTCACTAACTCGCAATGCTTGAGAAAACATACTCAACACTCAGATATTCAGTTATGGGAATAACCTGTCCATTCACACTTCAAAAAATCTAAAAAAGGATAAATCTATATACACAAGAAGCAACTAAACTATCATGTAATGAAAAGCAGAACTCCAAACGTTTCTTTATGAAGAAAGAACATTAAGAAAATTAGAAAATTAGCCAGTCAAAAAGATGATGACATGTTCAAGTCATTGTCTTTTTGATAGGTTAAATTTTTTTCAAGTGTCAAGAGAATGTAACAAAACTTTTACCAAATATTTTTTTATCATTGTTTCTTTTTCTTTATGATGGTGGTACCTAGATCGGCTTGCTCAATCATCAACGATTCCATTGGATACATACCAACTCCAACCAACACAGGTAGATAGAAAGAAATCACATAATATTTTTTGCCTTCACTGGTATTCAAACATGTGATCTCATGGTAACTATCGCACTTCATTGACCACTAGGCAGGTAACATTAGGGTTGTACATTTTTGCAATTTACGTTCATGTCAAAAATGACGGATGCCAAATTTATTACATTCATGAGAAAACTAATGTAGGTAGAGGTCAGGACTACGCACACTCTACCCTCCCCAAACCCCACTTATGGACTATAGTGGGAATGTTTCTACCCTCCCCAAACCCCACTTATGGACTATAGTGGGAATGTTATTGTTGTTATGTGAGAAAACTAATGTGCAAGCGATGACTAGACTAGCAATTACCACATAGACTACCAAACTCTAAACTCCATCTATTTGCGCTGAAAAGCCAAGCCTCACAAAGAGGAAGAAAGAGGAGGTACGGTAGATGCCAACCAAACCCTCTAAATAAATGAGTACATAGAAGCATGTATTAGCTGAGGCTAACTAGTTTAGGATCGATAGACCACCGAACCCTAACTTTTAAATTCAACACAAGTCGACAGCCCCGGTAAATGAAAAAAAATCCATCAAATCCAAAAGCCAAAATCTCAAACTCACCAACATAATCGCCCATGAAGAGATAATTCGTATCTGGCGCATTTCCACCAATTCGAAAAAGCTCGATGAGATCGTAGAACTGTCCATGAATATCACCACAAACTGTGACTGGACATTTGACTGGCTGCACATTCCATTCCTCCACAAGTATAGTCCTCGCTTGATCACACAACGTCTTCACCTCCACTTCTGGTAACGGCTTACACTCCATCAATTGCTCGATCTGCCGATCTACATCTGCGTTCGACGGCATTTTCCTCGCCGATCTGCGAATTCCACGCTGATCATTGAAGATCAAAAGTAACAAGTACAGACTAATTTTAATTAAATCGAATTTACGTACCGGAGATTATATTTAAGCTTAGAAGTGCAAAAATTACAACCGATTGAGCATCGGAAAGAGTAGAATTAGGGTTTCAATCACCCAATTATCTCCTATTTCTGATATTTGTCTCCATGAATATGAATCTTTTTTCTAAATTCTACTTGAAAATGCAACAAAAGTTTCTGTAACTGGAATTATTTATGTGTAGTAATAGAGAACCACCTTTATATGTTTGTCTGTATTCAGGTATGTGAAAATGGACAAATGAGAGGGATGTGACATGAAATTCAAATGAAATGGAAATGCACATCAATTATGGGAGGAACCACATTCCTCTCCGGTGGCTCCGCCAGGTCAAAATACAAAACGTATGATGGCACGCTTCGGCTAGTGAATTATTTTTTTAAAATAATAAAGTTTCACGTAGGAAAAATGTTGTAAAATTAAATAAAATGTCTTTTGTGTTGTAAAATGGAAGACTATAAAGTAAATATATTAGAGAAAAGTATATAGAAAGAAACTGAAATATTATTGAACTTCAAACTTGCATACAAATGAACTGAAATGACTTCCTATATAGGAACATGTTGGTGGAGCTGTTTGTCGAACCTGCTTGTACAGTTGCTTATAAGCTGCTTGTAAAACCTGCTTGCGGAGCTTGCGGGAGTATTAAGTGGATATCCACAATTAAAGATATTTATAACATTCTCCTTTAGATTCTCATTTTTAGATAATAATTTACCTCTAAAACCTTAATACGGAAAAACCCAGTGGGAGAAATTCTAGTGAAGGAAAAGAAAGTACACCAATTTAGGAATACGCATTTGTCAGCTGCCTCATTAAAAACCTTACCAGGAAAAATCCAATGGGATAAAAACCATGGTTAAGAGAAAAAGAGTACAACACATATTTTTATTCCTCTTGATGAAGATCATGATTCAAGTGATTAAGTCTTCGCATCTCAATCCTTTGCACCATCTTCTCAAGAGTTGACGTTGGTAGCAACTTAGCAAATAGATCTACTGGATTATTGCTTGAACGAACTTGTTGCACGTCAATATCACCTTTTTAAAAAAAATCATGAGTAAAGAACAACTTTGGTAATATGTGCTTCATTCGATCTCCTTTGATGAGGCTGCCTTTCAATTAGGCTACACATGTAGCATTGTCTTCATAGGGACTGTGGGTGCCTTGATATCATCCTTTAGGCCGCATCTTTCCTTGATGAAATGTGTCATCGATCTCAACCACACACATTCTCTACTTGCTTCATGAATAGAGATTATCTCAACATGATTTGAAGAAGTAGCAACGACGAACTTCTTCGTAGATCGCCATGATATGGCAGTTCCCCAAAATGTGAATACATAGCATGTCTGAGATCGAGATTTATGTGGGTTCGATAGATAACCTGTATATGCATGACCAACAAGATCTGCACAATATCTGTTAAAATAGGCCTATATCAATAGTCCCCTAAGGTACCGTAATACATGTTTGATTCCGTTCTAATGTCTTCACGTAGAGGAAGAATTATATCTTGCTAGAAAATTAATAGAAAATGCTATATCAGGTCTTGTTGCATTAGCAAGATATATAAGTGCACTAATTGCACTGAGATATGGTACTTCAGGACCAAGGGGTTCCTCGTTTTCTTCTCGAGATTGGAACTGATCTTTGTTCACGTCAAGTGATCGAACGATCATTGGCTAATAAAGGGATGTGTTTTGTCCATGTAAAATTGTTTTCAGATTTTCTCGGTGTAGGCAGATTGATGGATGGAGATATCGTCTTCTAAATGTTTAATTTGCAGACCAAGACATTCGTCTTTCCAAAATCCTTCATCTCAAATTCTTTCTCTAAATATTCAATCGCCTGTTAGACCTCTTTTGGAGTTCCAATGAGATTTATGTCACCGACGTAAACGACTAGTATAACGAAGCCTGACGTCGTTTTCTTAATAAAAATACAAGGACAAAAGACATCATTTATATAACCCTTATTTATCAAGTACTTATTGACGCGATTATACCACATACGCCTTAATTATTTTAGACCATTTAATAATCTTTGTAATTTGATTGAGAACATAAATCGAGACTTTGAACGATATGCTTCAGCCAATTTAAAACCTTCAGGGATTCTCATGTAAATATCATTATCAAGTGAGTCATAAAGGTATGCAGTAACTACATCCATGAGATGTATCTCAAGATTCTCTTTTACAGCTAAACTAATAAGATATCAAAACGTTATTGCATCCATA
>JBDJHY010261804.1:0-10489 GCA_039654485.1 Withania somnifera
GGGTCACGATAGTGATCACGACGTGATCACTATCGTGATCAGTGCATTTTTCCTGGAATTTCTTCTTCACTTCTTGAATTGCCTTTTCTTCACTAGTTTTCTTCCATATTTCATAATATCCTAAAAAATCTACTACTCACATTGGTTAGATGTACTTCCACATATTCACTACAAAACCATCTCATACTATATAATTATCCTCAAAATAAAGTTAATTAGTAAGTGTTAAGTGGCTTTCCGGTAGGTAAAATTGCCTACAATCAATTGTTATCCTTATTTGGTCCATAATAGTAATGTTAGTGCTGAATTCATTTCCTCTGAGATGTGCCGGTTGTTAGCGGGTTTGTCAATGGTTTCCCTATTGATTTTCCTTGCCTTCCATTAGAGCAAGATATAGACTTTTCTATCGAGGTTGTGCCAGGAACCAGGCCTATTTTTGTTCTTCGTATCATATGGCACCAACTGAGCTTCGTGAGTTTAGTGTTCAACTTCAGGAGTTTCTTGACAAGGGTTTCATCCGTCCTAGTATATTGCCATGGGGTGCCCCAATATTGTTTATGAATGGGTCCTTGTGGATGTGTATTGATTAAAGGAAGCTAAACAGGGTAACTATTAAGAATAAATATCCTCTACCCTATATCAATGATTTATTTGATCAGTGTCAGGGTGTCACTTTATTCTTTAAGAATGATCCGAGGTCTGGTTACCACCAGTTGAGGATTCAGGCTGAGGATGTCCCGAAGATATCATTTCTGATGAGGTATGGGCACTATGATTTTTCGGTGATATATTTTAGGCTGACTAATGTATCTGCAACTTTCATGGATTTGATGACTCGGGTGTTCTAGTCTTATTTGGTCTTTTTCATAATTGTTTTTATTAACGACATAATAGTTTACTCGCAGAGTCACCGAGCATGAAGGGCACTCGAGAGTTGTGTTACATACTTTAAGGATGGAGAGACCTTATGCTACGTTCTCAAAGTCTGAGTTTATTCAACATTATGTCCTCTTTTTAGCCATGTGGTATCAGGTGGTGGTGTCAATGTTGATCCGGCTAAGGTTACAACAGTTTGTGATTGGCCTCGACCTACTTCCATCACTGATATTCGTAGTTTCCTAAGGTTGGAAGGGTATTATTATTGTTTGGTTAAGGGTTTTTCTTCCATTGCATCCCCCTCGACTAGAATAACATGGAAGGATGTGCCCTTCCAGTGGTCAGCTAAGTGTGAGGCCAGCTTTCTAAGGATGAAGGAGTTTCTAAATACCGCTCCGGTCCTTGTTCTACCAGTCGAGGGCCATCCTTTTTACTGTATTGAGATGCTTTAGGTGTCGGTCTGGGTTGTCTGCTGATGCAGCAGGGCCAATTTATAACATATGCATCGAGGCAGCTGAAGGACACAACTACCTAACCCATTATTTAAAGTTTGCGGTAATGGTTTTCATGCTTAAGATCTAGAGACACTAATTATATGGAGTCCACTATGAGGTATTCACTCATCATCGCAGCTTGTAGTACATTTTGAGTATATTTTGAGTCCATAGGAGCTTAACTTAAGGCTGTGAAGATGGGTTGAGCTCCTGACGGACTATGATTTGACTATTCTCTACCATCCTGGCAAGGCTAACGTGGTTGTCGATGCCTTGAGCCAGAAGGTGGTGTGTTTGGGTAGCCTAGTTGCAGTTCCTATTTCTGAGAGATCGCTAGCTTGCGATATTCAGTTCTTGGACAGCGTGATGGTTAGGTTGGATCGTTTAGCACCGGAGCGGATGTTGCCCATATTAAGTCTAGATCTTTCTTATTTGACCAGATTTAGCACTGCTAGTATGAGGACCCACATTTAGTTTAGTTGAGAGAGAGGGTCCTATATGGTGATTTTAGTTAGGCTATGGTAGATTTTGATAGTGTGTTGTGGGTACATGGCCACCTTGTTGTTTCAAGGGTTGGTTATTGGATTTAGACCTTATTGTGTGACGCCTATTGCTCCAGATACTCTATTGGCCTAGGTATTGTGAGGATGTACCTCGATTTGAGGAAGCATTACTAGTGGAAAGGTATAAGGAGGTCTATAATGTTCTTCGTGTCTCAGTGCTTGAAATGTCAGTAGGTGAAGTTCAATAACTGGAGATCGAGTAGTAAGATGCAGAGGCTTCCTATCCCTAAGTGAAAATGGGAGTGAATTACTATTTATTTCTTGACAGCCCTTCACTGGTCTTCTAGAGGGTTTGATTGAATTTGGGTCCTATTGGATTAATTGACCAAGTCAGATCACTTCCTACCAAATTATTTGACCTAGGGTGTAGAGAGATGGACCGATTTATATGTCCATGTGATAGTTAGACTTCATATGGTATATAATATATTCGATCAAGGTACACAATCCACCTTGTAATTCTGGAGGTCGATGTAGAGAGAGATGGGTACTGAGGTAGGTTTGAGTATAATATTCCATCCGTAGACAGATGGGCAGCCTGAGAGGACCATTCAGGTGCTTTAAGATATGTTGCGAGCCTGTATTTTTTACTTTGGAGGTAGTTGGGACATGCACTTGTCCTTGGTAGAGTTTTTGTACAATAATAGCTACAGCTACAGCATTCAGATGTGCCATTTGAGGCTTTGTATGGAAGACATTGCATATCGCCCATTGGTTTGTTTAGTGGTGTCGAGGATCAACTCTAAAGTTCCGATTGGCTCTATGATACAACAGATCGGGTCAGACTTATCCAGGAGAGGCTATGGGTAGCTCAAAGTAAGAAGAACTCCTATGCGGATCGTAGGCTTCGACCGCTCAAATTCAGTGTTGGCAACTTTTTCTTCCTTCGAGTTTTGCCCATGAAGGGAGTTATGAGGTTTTGTAGGAAAGGAAACCTTATCCCTTTTTTCATTGGTCCTCATGAGATCTTACAGAGAGTTGTAGAGGTTACCTACATACTTTCCTTACTACTTGAGTTAGCTGCAGTTCATACCAACTTTTTATGTATCAATGCTCTGCCGCTATGTACCGCATCCGTTCAATGTCCTACATCGAGAGGTTGTGCAGATTGATGACAACTTGCCTTATATTGAGGAGCCTGAGGCTATTATAGATAGGGATGTGAGGCATCTCAGGTCCAGGAAGATTCCGTTAGTGAATGTTCGTTGGGTACATCAACCAGTCGAGGACGAAAGCCTTTTTAGTGGTGGATGTTGTAATGACTCGTTTGGTCATTTCTTTGCTTTCCATCTTTTCCTCTACTTAGAGTAGTCTGGCAGTTTCCCCAAGTCACTTATGACTTTTTAGGACCGATAGCTTAGTACGTTGGCAGCTCGTTTACCTATTATCTCAGTTTTCCTATTTTGAAGTTTCAACTTTGAAATAGTGGAACTAAAAAATGAATTATATAAACACGCTCGAAATCAAGTTCCAATAGTTTTGTTAGTTTGGAATACTACCTTTGGTCTAGGTGTGACTTGAATTCCGATCCCAGGTTTTTCGTTTTGAGTTTGGTTGTTTTGTGGAAATTCAGGCCAGTCAAAGCTCATTTTGAAGGCTGGGTAGTATTTTGGTGATCGGAGCATCAGATCAAAATTTTGATGATTTCATCAACTTCAAAATGTCATTTTTAGGCTATTTAAGTCATTGGTTCGCTTCCCGAAGTGGCCAGACCCATTTTGAGTCGGTTTGTGAAAATTCCAAAAATTAGCTCCTTTTGATCCTTTTGGTTTTGGGGTCCTTTACGTATAAACAACCTCAGTTAGTCATTTGTTGATTTCTTTGAGTTTGTAGTGTGTTATCCACCAAATATGCATTCTTGTTTTTCTAGAATTGGACTCGGGATACTCATTTTAGGACCCTCGGAGAGTTCTGTTTTATTGAGTTTTGCTGCAGGTTACAGACCACCCCAGCGACCCTTGGGCTGTCCCTATAATATTGCCCCTGCTCCCAAGGCTTTGCCCTAGAGAGGCTGCCCCAACTAGCCTTATCTCACCCTATCGAGTTCGCTCCAGCAGCCAAAACAGTGTATATAAAAAGGGGGATCATCCCCTTCATTTTCAATCGTTTGGTTTTTTCGAAAATTGCCATAGCTAGGCCTTGGGAGCTGGTTTTTGAGTGTTTTGAGCTGAAAAGGAGTGGTGGGGAGTTGCGTGTGAGATAGTGTGAGTTCGTGGATCACATTTTCCCAGTTATTTCTCGTTCTTTCCGCCTCTTTTAGCTTATGTAAAATATTCGAGTTTCTTCATATTAAACCTTGTTTTCTCCCCCGATTCCTTATCTCTTTAAGCTCAATTTTGGACCACGAGTACCTCAAGTTGAGGGCTCCACACTGGTATATTTAGTTTAATTTTCCATGTTATGGGGCCTGCAGACCTATTTTGGGGCCCCCTTTTTGATCCGTGTTGCTTATTGTAGTATGAGTTTCATTCTTCGTGTTTTAATCCCTGGATTCATAATTTTATAGTTTCGAGTGACTTCAACTGTGTTGGAGCTTCAGTCCCACAGTGCACATCTTTCGGGGACTTTTATTGGCTCCCAGGTAGGCTAGGTTTATTTATGTGCATTGTAGGCTGGGCTATTATTTTGTGCTTGTGATATGGCCAGAAGTGTAGGTTGGTCTTTAGGTTGATCATTGTATTTTTAGCTGATATCCTTATTGGATTTTGGGGGACCAAGAAATGGTATATAGGGTTAAGGGTTGTATACCTGGGGCGTGGACCCTGAGTTTGGCACTGTTTAGGCGAGGCCCTGAGATTGGTACTTATTGAGAGGACGGTGTTGGAACTACATGATATTGATCTACTTTAATTTCCTGTGCCCCCATGTATTACCTTCATATTTTTTGTGCTTACGGGGCTTATGTGGGAAGCAATAGTGGGTTTTGTTGTGCTGTTTGTACTTACTGGTGGTATGGGATGTTAGGTAGGTTTTGTGTGTTTACTTTCTCTTCCTTACTTAGCTATATCCTATCGTTCGTTCTTTTATTCGTAGTGCATACAGATATATCATTAGGGTTACTTGGGTCTTGGCTTTTCTAGAGCACAGGCATGTTTTCTTACTTTGATTTTGGGTTTTGAGGAACTGATCACTCTGGATCGTGTTCACCATGTTTTAGTTCTTGTATATATGTACTTAAACTTTCGGTATCTTATCTTTCTACATATCTATTAGTTTTACCATTTTCCTACTATTGTTGACCTATTTTACTTCCTTGTCTTTATTACTTGCATTTTAATTTTGCTCAATCGGCCTATGATGCCTACCGGGTACGTTATTTAGTATCATGCTGCACTTTTGTACCTTTTTAGTGGTACAGATACCGGCAGGGGTTATAGGAGGCATTGTGATCATGCAGAGTAGATACAGCTAGTTGCAGAGATTATGGTGAGCTTTGCCATCCAAGACGACCGTGGTTTCCTTAATATCAGCCTGTTTTATTCTATCTATGGCAGGCCCTGTGTTGTATTACTTTTTTAGGAGTTGCTTTGTATTTCTATCTCTTGGATACTCCGTATAGTAGCTCCATATGCCATTGACACCAGGTTTTGGTATTTGGATTGTATATGTATTTCTTCTGCTTTTGTTCTTTCATGTTTCTACTAATGCTTTTTTCCACTTTGTTGGATGATTCGAGTGTTTATAGCCCATTGCTCGTAGCTCCGAGCTGTAGGGTTAGGCTTTTCTACTGGAGGGTTATAGATGTCATAATGATCTGAATTTTGGGTCATGACAATACATATATCAAAAATGAATCTTGCCGCTTACAAAGGTAAATATAAGGATGGCCACCGCTCCGGTTTAATTGGGTGGACCTGGCCATTTGGATCTGTACCGGGTTGTTCAGTTTGTTTTAATTGGGTGGACTCGGACCAGGTCGGATTTTTAATTTTTTTTTATTATTTAAAATATTATCGTTAGAGGCTATTTTGGACCATTGCCGAACTGTCCAAAATGGTTATATTTAATATTCCAAATTTTTTTCTATAAATACTACTTTAATATTTTCATTTTTTCACAAAAATTATCTCAATATCTATCAATCTCTCTCAATATTTCTTCTAATAAAGTTTTCTAATTGCTCACTATTAATTTCTTAATTTATTATTTAGCAATTATTAGCAACATCAAGTTATCAAGTGGAAGTTTCAACTTTCAAGTGTTCAATTGATATCGACAATTTGGTATAATCGTTTCATCTCTTACTTTAATTTTTTGAGTTTTTAAATATGTTTATTATTTACAATTATATTATTTATAAGATTTTATATTTTACTATACTAATTTTTAATATGGATTGACTAAGAAAAATGGGTAAATGTGTTAAAAATTTGTGTCCTAAAAGTAGTTCGAGTAACAAAAACATAGGTTTCGGTAGTTGTAGGAATTATTATCGTATGTCTGTCGCTCCACCTAGTATTTTTAATGAACCGAACAAAAATATGAATATGGTAAGGGTGTTGGTGCCAATAATTTTAATTATGCGGAGTACCAAGAAAAATATGAAATAGGAGAAGATAATGAATTACAAGGGGATGTAATATTAATCTTGACGAGTTTAATTATAATGAGAATGAGAATTAGAATTAGAATAATAATGATGATGATGATAATAATGATGATAATTAGAATCTCAATGCCTCGTCCCCTCAATCTACTAATTTTACTCCTAGACCTACTAGAAAAATTAGTGTTGTATGGAATTTTTTTGAAGATATACCAGGAACTGAAATCGTTAAATGTATTATTTGTCAGAAAGTATTTAAGCATAATAGGGGGATAATGCAGGGTGGACGAGTACATTGAATAGATATTGTTGAACTAAGCATAGCGTAGAATGGACCAAAGTAAATGGTGTTAACGGAGTCGGCCTGACCCAGGGTAAAATAAATTCACAAAACGGTAAATTAATGCAAAATTATAATAAAGCAAAGGACCGTATAGAAATAGTCAAAATTATAGTTGTAGGTTGTTTATCTTTCACTTTTTCTTCTTTTGAGGCATTTGTTTATATATACAGAGAATTTATAATCCAATGTTTGTCGACATCCCTAAGAGTACATGTAGGTCAGAAGTTTTTAGGTTTCATGGACAATATTCAGTTTTTTACGTACTCTATTGCTTAAGCATCCTTATAGATCTTCTTTAACATTCGATCTTGGTCGTGCTGTTAATAGAAATAATTATTTAACTGTTAAATGTCTCAGGATAGGTAGTAATTTTACAATAGAAAAACGAGTTTTAGCTTTTCTATTTGATGAAAACCGTAGACATGATGCTAAATTTATTGTAAACACAATCACTAAAGTTTCTAATTATTATAGTCTAAATAGTAAAATTTTATGCATAGCTTTTGATAATGCATTAAATAACATCATTGACATTGAAACGTTAAGAATATCACTTTATCCACTACTAAAAGATATTTTTCATATTAGGTATGTGTAGAATATTTATAATTTAATCTCTAATGATGGTCTTGCCTTTTTTGAACCTATTTTTAAAAAATTAAGACATGTAGTAGGGTTTATTCAGGGTAACAATAGAAGGATTGGGCTTAAAGAATTTAAAATAAAATGTATACATTTTAAATTGCAACCTAGATTAATGCCCGAAGAAATAGAAACTAGGTGGAATTCAACATAGTTATTTTTAAAAACTTGCTACAAATATAGAAAGTTCATTAGTGCTACCTTTAATCAATTTTGTCAATCGACTGATCATATGTTATAGACCTCAGATTGAACCTAATTAGAGAAGTGGAGGTATTTTTAGAAACTTTTACAATGCTACCAACGTATTTTCATCTCAATATTATTCCACTATTTTTTTCATTCTGCCTTATATTGTTGAAATAGCTCTATTACTTTCTGAATATAAGAAAAGACGCTTTAGAAGATGCTATTGTGCAATGCTTGTTGAAAAAAAATATTTTTTCGAATTTCCCTATTTACTTAATTGGTGTTGTGTTAAATCCTTCTATAAAACCAGTAACAATAGTTAAATTTTGTACAATAATTTATACAAATTTAGAAATTGAACATGACGAAGAACCACATTTATTTGAGGCTATGAATAATGCGAATGAACATTTGCAATCTTTATATGAACTCTATGCAACTATAGTTGATAATGCTACACTTATTAACCAATCTAATGAACCTTCTAATTTTGCAGAATCATCATCTTTCAAAGGCAGGCGCATGCTATGCCTGATTTTAATAACACAAGAGCTTTTAGTAGAATACCGGCTACCTCTCGGAGAGGAGTCGGTAATGACTGAATCTTTATTTGTTGTACGCCCCCGAGGAAATTAGCATGCAATTCAACCCACTGGAATGGTGACATCCGAAGCAAGAAAGTTTTTCAGTTTTATCAACACTTGCTAGGGACGTCATGAATATTCTGATGTCAACAGTTGCATCGGAGAGCGTATTCAGTTAGGGATGACAATAACTTGTAGATCATCGACATTCATTGGGAAGCAATACAATGGATGTCTTAGTATTGGATCCAGTCAGAACAACAAAACAAAGGATTGGTTCCAGATCAGGAAGAAGAAAAAGAAATTGAAGAACCCTTGTCGACACAAACTTTGGTAGAAGCAACAATGTATACTAACGATATACACAAAGGTATATACTATATTTGTAGTATATTATTAATATATCTAATATATCTTTAATTCATAATATATTTTGTGTATATTGTTCGTATATAGTATATATTGTTAATATGTCTAATATATCTTTAATATATAGTATATATATGTAGTACATTGTTAATATGTCTAATATATCTTTAATATATAACATATTTTGTGTATATCATTCATATATAGTATATATCGTTAGTATATATTGTTAATATATCTTTAATATAAAGTATATATATGTAGTATATTGTTAATATGTCTAATATATCTTTGGTATATAGTATATTTTGTGTATATCGTTCGTATATAATATATATCGTTAGTATATATTGTTAATATGTCTAATATATCTCTAATATGTCATATATATATATATATGTAGTATATTGTTAGTATGTCTAATATATCTTTAATATATAATATATTTTGTATATATCGTTAGTATATATTGCTAATATGTCTAATATATCTTTAATATATAGTATATATATGTACCATATTGTTAATATGTTTAATATAACTTTAGTACATAGTATATATATGTGGTATATTGTTAATATGTCTAATATATCCCTAATATATAGTATATTTTGTGTATATCGTTCGTATATATTGTTAATATGTCTAATATATCTTTAATATATAGTATATTTATGTATATTGTTAATATGTCTAATATATCTTTAATATATAGTATATTTTTTGTATATTGCTAATATATAGTATACATCATTAGTATATATCATTCATTTGTCTTTAATATATAGTATATATATGTATTATATTGTTACTATTTCAAACATATCTTTAATATATAGTAATACATGTAGTATATATAATATATTTTGTGTATATTGTAATATATATCTTTAATATATAATATATTTTGTGGATATCCTTAATATTTAGTATATATTGTTAATATGTCTAATATATAGTATGTTTTGTGTATATCATTGGTATATAGTATATATTCTTAATATGTCTTTAATATATAGTATATATATGTAGTATATTGTTAGTATGTCTAATATATCATTAATATATGGTATATATATGTAGTATATTGTTAATATGTCTAATATATCTTTAATATATAGTATATATATGTGTGTATATTATTAATATATAGTATATATCGTTAGTATATATTTTTAATATGTCTAATATATTTGTAATATATAGTATATTTTGTGTATATCATTAGTATATAGTATATATCGCTAGTATATATTATTAATATACCTTTAATAAATATGCGTGTGTGTGTGTGTGTGTGTGCGCGGGTAATGTATTGTTAATATGTCTAATATATCTTTAATATATAGTATTTTTTGTGTATATCATTAGTATATAGTATATATATGTAGTATATTATTAATATATTTAATATATATTATATATATGTAGTATATTGTTAATATGTCTAATATATCTTTAATATATAGTATATTTTGTGTATAATGTTAATATATATTATATATTGCTAGTGTATATTGTTAATATTTCTAATATATATTTAATATTTAGTATATTTTGTGTATATCATTAGTAAATCTTTTTAATATGTCTTTAATATATAGTGTATATATGTAGTATATTGTTAATATGTCTAATATATCTTTAATATATAGTATGGTTTCTATATATCGTTAATACATAGTATATATCGTTAGTATATATTGTTAATATGTCTTTAATATATAGTATATAGATGTAGTATATTGTTAATATGTCTAGTATATCTTTAATATATAGTATATATTATTATTATGTCTAATATATCTTTAGTGTATAGTTTATTTTGTGTATATCTCATTAGTATATATTGTTAATATGTCTAATATATTTTTAGTATGTTT
>JBDJHY010261815.1:0-10489 GCA_039654485.1 Withania somnifera
AACATGACCTAGTCTACCATGCCATAAGTTTGAAGACTCAAGCAAGTAAGCAAAAGAAATATTTTTATAAATCTCAGTCATAACATTCAGTTTAAACAACCCATCGATTGCATACGGTTTTCCTACAAACATTCCAGATTTACTCAAAATATCAGCTTCGAACACCATGCGAAATCCATGCTTGTTCAATAAGAATCCTGATATATGGTTCTTACAAATTTCTGGCACAATGTTAACACGTTGCCAGAAGTCATCCTTAACAACACCTTTCCTTGCCCTTCAACAGAAGCAACAACGGAATTACCCATGTAAATCTTTTTCCGTTGAATTGCCTTAAACTCGAAGAAACACTTTTTTTTGGTGCAGACATGTATGGTGGCACTAGTGTCAATCCGCCACTCTTGAATTGGATCCGATTAGGTTCACTTCGGATACCATAGCAACAAAATCCATATCTTCCATGTTTTGGAGATAACATCGATCATATTAGCCTCATGATTCTGTTTGGGAGCTTGACAATCAGTTGACTTGTGGCTTTGTTTTTCACAATTAAAGCACTTTACCTAAAATTTGTACTTTTTCTTCGAGACACCAACAGTTGCCTCTAACTTCTTCTTCTTGTTGAACGCTGTGGCTTTGCTCTTGGAGATATGATTTTTTTCGATGCTCCACAGCCTTCACCTTTGCCTTAGCAAGAACGATTGCCTTGGTTTCAGAAGTTTTATTAGCTTCTTCAATTCGTAGTCTAGCAATTAAATCCTCCAAGGTCATTTCCTTTCTTTTGTGCTTGTGGTAGTTCTTGAAATCCTTCCTACCAGGAGGCATCTTTTCAATAATGGTATCCACTTGGAAGGTTTCACTTAACACCATCCCCTCAACATGAATTTCGTGTAGAATCACATGAAGTTCTTGCACTTGACTGATCACGGTTTTAGAATCAATCATCTTATAGTCAAGAAAATGCCTAATAATAAATTTCTTAGTGCCGGCATCTTCTATCTTATACTTCTTTTCAAGTGATTCCTACAATTCTTTAGCAGTTTTATAAGCAGAATAAATATTATATAAATTATCATGCAAACTATTCAACACGTAGTTTCTGCACAAATATTTAGAATGAATCCAAGCTTGAACTACTAGCAACGATTGAGGATCAACCGACTCCTCAGGTATTTTAGGAGCCACTTCTGTCAAGTACTTGGCCAGACCCAGCATTGTGAGATAGAACAACATCTTTTGTTGCCATCTCTTCAAGTTCACACCATTGAACTTCTCAGGTTTCTCTATGTGACTTGCAGGGATAGAGAGGAGAGCCGAAGTAGGAAGAGTTGTAGTAGGTTGAACATTTGAGCCACCGGTAACATCGACGTTGACTAGACCAGTTGCCATTTTGAGAGTGAAAGAAATATGTTTTAAGATTGTTACAAAACAAAGACAAATAAAATAGTGAAGGAAATTCCGAGGCTTGTGTTCAACACAATTTCCTTAAAACAAATTCTCCTCCTCACGGATAGTGCTTGATATTTGACAGTGTCTATTTTTCATGATACAATGAAAAACGTGAAGGCTGTTTTGCACTTAAACAGTTTCACCAATGAACTGAAGAAGAATAAGATGAACACAGTAGCAAAAGAATTTTTTTTTTCCAGAATTTGTTGTATGTTTGATGGAAAAGGACTTGATATTTATTATTGAGTGTGTGACCTTTGGTCTTTGATTGGAGACTCTTCAAAACCCCTTATAAAATCAGAATTCATATTCATTAACTCAAAAAACTCTTGAGCTGGATTCAATGAATTCTTCATGACCTTTGGCATGCAAAAAGAATACAAAAAGTCATTGGAATTCTGAAGTAAAACAGTGGCAAAACATGAGGTTGATCAGGCCCCTCGTTTTAGTTCGGCATTCGTGTCCGCAGGTCGCACCAAGCTAATTTGACTTCCGCACAACCTTGGATATGCAACCCCCCTGCGTGCACACACATGAGGTTGTACCACGGGTTTATAAGTTTATCAAGATTTTACAAACCTACAAGGAGCACTTTCATATATAAAGTGTCACCCTTCCCTCTAATCTACCAATGTGGTACAAAACTTCTTAACTTGACTTTCCAATCATTTTCATTCACATTCACTAAACTAAATATACAATAATTGGTAGTCTGGTTAACAAAAGCGTCGGGGTTAGTTGGAAATGATAATGGTACATGGTGGTTAGTATGATGAGGGAGGCGGTTGTTGGTAGTGATTGATGGTGCTAATGTGGTTATGTTGATGATAGTGACCAGTAGTGGTGGTGGTGGTGTGGTAGAGAGTATTGGCAGTTGACAATTGGTGATTGTATGAGGATGGACAAATAATAATGTTTCATAACAAACCACACATTAACTTGACAAATAAAGCAATCACTTAGCTTATTATACTGAAGTATATTGCATTTATATATAGCTTAGATCTCTAGAACTCTAAAAATGGTGAAATAACCTCAAATTTGGATACTGCTATTTTTTAGAAACCATAGATTATTTTGCGAGTTTGCATTGATCCAACACGATTGTTCTCAATCAAGAAAACCAAAATGACATGATCATTCCAGAGCTGACTGTGATTTCCTCTTTCTATGGGAGCGCAAAGACCAAATATACATGTCACAATTCTTTGTGTACGGTTGCATCTTTCTCACACGGTAACGCTTCTGAGTCCGATTTATTACTTGAATTGCTTAATTTACTGATACATTTCAAATGATTAACTTGCTAAAGGATAGTATAAGGTGTGGTTATTCATAATAGAGCTAAATCATCATTGGTGGAGAAAGTCAAGGAAACAAAAATTGTGGACTCCTTTTTAGCCAGAGAAGGGGATTCATAGGAATTTTGATGTAAGAGGAGATAAAAATCCGTTGAGGTTCCAAGGTTGGTTATGTATAGCAGACATTGATCGGCGTTGTGAGAGAACTATTGTATAGCCGCATAGTTCGAGATGCTTCATTTATCCAGGTTTTATGAAAATGTACCAAGATCTTAAAAATATTTATTTGTGAAACAACATGAAGAATAGTGTAGAGAATTTTGTGGCTAGATGAGCAAGCTGTCAGTAAGTCAAGGCAAAGTATTAGAGGGATTGCTAAGAACACATTAACTCAATGTGGAAATGGCAAATGATCAGTTTGAATTTTAGGACAAGATTACCTCACTCATTTAAGAAACATGATTCACTTTGGATGATTGTGGATTGACTTATGAAGTTAGCATGTTTCTTTTCTTAGACTACCAACCTGTGCTCAGATAATTCCCCATCCATGTTCTATGTGCTGTGGAATGCTTATGATCAAGGTCGAAAACTCTTTTCATGATTTTATGTATGTCGAGCCCATCTTCTTTGTCTTTAATGTTTAATGGCTATGATGATGATGAATAGGAATGAAGGTACACTACGCAACGAAAATATCTTTTATGTTTCTGAGACAGAGAGGATCCGTGTTATGCTTTATGTTTATTCTCATATTATCACGAATCTTGTGACCCCCTATGAGGCTTATATGTGTGATTCTAGTCAGCTGACGGTTGCATTTTTTGGATGGTCCTATTTACCAAAGTAACTCGGCCAAAATTTTTGAAAAGATGATATAACACCTTGCACTTTTAGGCTAAGGTTGGATTCATTAAACATGAGTAACTTAACCCAAATACCTGATAAAATGGATGTGATCAGATGTAACATGAAGAATTTTAGCATAGAATGATTTACAGAGGTTAGGAGTATGAAGGAAATTGAAAAGATGCAACTTTGATAAACTAGTGCAAGATCCGCATGTGCGATCACATATGGAAGGAAAATGTTAAGCTTTAATAATTTGGGATGCAGACCAAGATACAGACCATATAGTTGACATGTGGTGTATATTCTACCGTTTATTGAAGTCTGGAAAATGTTGAAAATGAAGCTACATTACATCATGTGTGAAGCTAACAAATGGACAGCATGTGTGAAGCATATTTGGACATATGGTCCGTACATTATACCGTATGTTAGAACCCTAAGTCAATTTGAACTTAGCTACCAGATATATACCGTATGTTAGAACCCAAAGTCAATTTGAACTTAGCTACCAGATAAGGGATTTGTGAAAGTCACTTATAAAACAAAAACAAACCCAGTACATTTCCACAAAATGGGCTCTAACGAGGATATAGTGTACGCAGTCCATACCAATACCTCACAGTGAAGTAAAGAGGTCATGTCTAATAGAACCTTAGATCAAGACAAAACACAATTTAGAAAAAAAGACAAAATACAAGAATAATAAATAATGGGTAGTAATAACAAATAATAACAAAAACAATACTATCACCAGACAATACTACAACCGATCAACACAACCTCACCAAACTCCCAGAACAAAGATACTACAATCGAAGCACTACTTCTCCTAGCATGGAAGACATAAAAAAGACAAATCTACCTACTAATAAGAACAAACTCCAACCTACTAATCTCATTCCCTAATATTCATCCTCCACATCTTCCTATCTAGAACGATGTCCACGATAAGTTGTAACTTCTTTATGTCATGTCAAATCACCTACCTATCTCCAGTACTTCTTTGTTAAACCTCTAGTCCGCTTGAATCCATCCCTAACCAACCTCTCATACCTCCGCACTAGGGTCTCTGGGCCCCTCCTAACTATATGCTCGAATCATCTCAACCTCTCATCTCACATCTTTTCTTCCACTAAATCACTTCCATCTTGTATCTACTATCCTCATTCCTGATCCTATCTCTCCTAGTCAACCCATAAATCTGTCGCAATATCTTCATCTCTACCACCTTCAACTTCTGGATATGAGAGTTCTTTGCTGGCCAACACCTTGCCCCATAGAACATAAAAGGTCTAACTGTCACTCTGATATTTTTACCTTTAAGTTTAAGAGATATCTTTTTGTCACACAAAACACCAGAAGCAAGTCTCCATTTTATTCATGTTGTACCAATACGACGTGTGACATCCTCGTCAATATCTTCATTTTCCTAGATCGTAGATCTAATATACTTGAAACTATCTCTCTTTAGGATGGTCTGGCTATCAAGCTTCATTGTTACAGCATCCTCATGCACCACCTTACAAAATTTTCACTCCTTGTTTATTGTCTTGCTCAACCTGAACCCTCCAGACTCAAGGATTTGTCTCCAAACCTCCAACTTAGCTTTAAGTCCTCCTCGAGTCTCATCAATTAGACTGACACTATCTGTAAGTAACTTATGCCAAGGCACCCGCCTTGAATACCTCAAGTCAAACCATCCATTACCAAAGAAAATAAAAAAGCTTTAGGGTCAATTGATATGAAATAGTCCAGCCTCATTCATGCCAAATCAAGAGTCGAAGATCTAACCAAGCGGGCACAATCTAATGGAGCATGTTCAAGATACTTAGAGTGCTTCAAGGAGCTCATAGTGCAAGTTTTCAGGCTATGCACTATATGTTTGAGAAGATAAAGACCTTGAAGCCAATTAAAGCTCCATATATAGAATCCCCCAAACTTTGAAAGATAGCATGGGTAGGGAATTGATGGAATAGATAAAAAGGGAGCATGCAAGGAAGGCCAAGGCATGAATTCCCTAAATTCATGAATTAAAGATGCCAAACAAGGCCCTTGCTTAATTGAAGGTACTTTTGTAATAGGCAACCTTCCCCCTTTTGCTACTTAGTATAAATATGTGTTATTTCTTTTTGATAGGAAGAATGTTTTGAATAAGGAAAATACTCTTTTGGGTGTATATCTCTTTGGTAGAGATGATAAGCTTTGGGTAAGCTTATTTATGAATTTTGTGAAAAATGATGGTTGCAAGGAGCTTGATTTTCTTGAAGTCTCAATAAGAGTATAGTGCTTAGATTCTGATTATCAATGGGGTTTTAGGGTTTAATATACCCTTTAGTTTTATTAATTTTCTATCTTTATGTTTCACTATCTATCCTTTAATTTTCTTTTATTGTGTTTGTTTTTCTTTCGCATATCCGTATCCATAGTTGGTATACATTTCATTTCTCAAAAGTCTAATCTTGGATTTTTTATTAAAAAAAAGATAGTTTAAGAAAACTGAAAATTTCAAAATTTGTTGTAATTTTGTGTCTTATTTGAGTTTCCATTACTAGATTTGTATTCTCTATGTTTATTGAGTCTTGATCTAAGTTTTAAGCTTATTTGGGGTCAAAATTGAAGAAGCCACCATTGTTGGACCTTGAAGCTTAAAGGGACAAGTAGGTTCGGTAGATCTAGGTAAAACTGGAGACTCTATGGTTTGGGGTTTGGTCTCTATCTCATTTGGAGTTCAAATATCAAATTTGGTGTGAAAAGGAATTGAAATTCATATGTTCTGAAAAGTGGGTGTTCTTCATGTTCTTAAAGAAAACATAAAGCGAGTTTCAATTTTTGGAAAATTTGTTTTGTAATTGAGGCTTAATAGCTACTGGGGTTTGTTCCTTTCATCAAGGGGAACATAAATATCAAGTTTCATCCAATTCCAAGCTAGATTGAGTGAGTTTCGAGGGAATTCAAATTTTGAAGTTCATCATGTTCATGGTGTTCTTCAAGATTTAAAGGTAGTGAAAATTGAAACTTAATTTAGGTTGTGATTTGTGGTTAAAAACTATTGAAATTTATTCCTCACATCAAAAAAAATTTGTGGTTAAAATTTAGAGTGGCTCAAAGTTCATTGTTGGAAATTTGAATTTCAAAAGATGTTCTTGAGTTTGTTCTTGGTGAAGAAGAAGGAAGAAAGGTGCATTTGATCCAAATGCTTATTTAGAAATAGTGGAAATGTGTAAAAACCTTCACAAAAGATAAATACTAAGTGAGAAGGGGTCATGGAAGTCAAAGATCACCCAAGAATTTCAACCGAGGACGAAACCCGATATGTCAACAATTTGAGAAACCAGTGAACATGAGTTGTGATGCGCCACCTAGGGCGGTGGTACGCCCCATCCTACGTCTAAGGTGCATGGTTTTGACATAAAGTTAAAAAAATGGTGGGCTAGCAAATTGACAGTTTGTTGACAAAGTCACAAATTTTTGATTTTCTAAATTTTTCCCATTTGGATTGAACTTTGGTGATCAAAATATCCCCCCGCCTCAAATTCGAGGTTCTAATCCTTCGATTCTTTTAATTTCATTCTAGTTTTTTTTCTTGAGTCTTTTAACTAATTTTCAACTAGTAAATATCCTTACTTAGTTGTTGATTAGTTTTGAGTCCTTTCTTTCATAGTACATTTCTTTATGTGCTTTTCTTTTTATTTTCGTAGTTAACTTCTTTGGTTCAAGTCCTTTGTTTATTTTTGTCCTTTGTCGAGTCGACAAAGATCCATTTTGACCTTGAACATTAATCGACGCTTGAATACCACTGAATTGAAGTAAGGTTCAACACATGTCAATTCAAATTTATAAGGTATTCAAAGGAGAGAAATGCAAGTGTTGGTGAGGATTTTTGTACTAACTTTATTTGTTCGTTTCGTAGGTACATATTAGTAGGAGTTATAAGGAGGCATGGCTTCTTAAACTTCTCATACCAACTCATAATTTTTGAGGTATAGAAGCTATCAATTTAATGCTTATCTTCCCAAGATAACTCTCCCAAACTTTTGGGGAAGTCAAGATCCCGAGGCTTATCTTGATTGAGAATGAATGTAAGCGGAATTTTCGCATATCCATATCGGTATCATCAATCCCTGATGCAATTCCATCAATATAGAAAAGTGATTTGCGTCTCCTCCCATATTCTTACATGAGTCTTGAATCCATTATACATATCCTTAATCACCTTAGTGTACGCCACAGAAACACCTCTAGCCTCCAAGAACCTCCCTGGAACTTTGTTGTAAGCTTTCTCTAGATCTATGAATACCATGTGTATGTCCTTCTTTCTTTTCTTATAATGATCCACCAATCTCTTCATAAGATGAATAGCTTCAATAGTCAAGTTTCCTGGCATGAATTCGAACTGATTCTCAGAAATAGCGGCTATCTTCCTCAACCTTAACTTCACCACTCTTTTTTAGACCTTTATCGTGTGACTTAACAACTTATACCCCTATAGTTGTTGCAATTTTAAATATCACCCTTGTTCTTATACTCTAGAATCATTGTACTCTATCTCCAAGATTCAGGCATCTTAGTCGTCCAAAAAAGACATTATACAACTCGGTCCAATCACTAGTTACTTGCACTGCCTGAGCTCTTTCAGAAATCCACTAGAATCTCACTTGAGCCATAATTTTTAGTAACCCATATATACATACATTGTACAGGTAAAAAAAATACTAGATTTATATTAAGCCATTTGGTCCAGGGATAGGATAGGCATGATTAAAGTTCAAGTTGAAGCAACGCTATGTCAATAAGACTAGCAAAATAAGCCGTGCACTCGATCTGGAACAGAAGGTGCCCAAGGTAATTAAAAACGCCCAAAACTACATGAGGCAATCGAATAGCAAAGGATGGTTGAGATGATAGAAGACTACCAAGACAGGGAGAAGATAGTGATAACGTACAAAGGACTGACAAAGAGGACAGTATGTCAGATCATGTAAGAGCTAGGGCAGCATCTGACATTGTCGCATCGAACGAATGATGCCAAGGGTAGCATTCTTCAATGGCTAAAAGTCAAGTTACCAAGGGAATATTGTTATCGGAAGCCCTTAGTTGTCCTAGAATTAGGCATCACCTTCTCATTTTAAAGGAGGAGAGAATTATCCTCCATGATCCTCAGGTAATAGTTATCTCTCTAGCTTGATTTTTAAGTATTAGTCTTCTTCCTGGTTATTCCCGGTCTTCTCTCTTTATAAGGACCCGAGCTCAGATGCTCGAGGAAACACATTAATAAAAATAAACCCTCCGGCGTTCCACTTAGATTTTCTCCTAATCGTTATTTGTTTACATTATTTGTTTGTTCATTTACATTATTTTCTTTTCTTTCAATCATTCTATCGTTAAGTCGAAGCTAGAACCGTAACGCGTGCTTTTGATTGGGTGATATTGGGCACTGTTAAAAACATCTTAAGAAGTTTGAAAACAATATTTGAAGGCATATTGAGATAATTTGAGGCATATTAGAGATGAGAAAACTTGAGGTTGAAGACTACTCCTTTCGAATATCCCCATGTATATCCATGTATATGAACCTGTATATAAGCATATATTGTTTTGTTTGTTGCAATCTCCTGTAGATCATGTATATGCATAAAAATGTGCCTGTGGTATACACAGATATACAGAAAATACAATATGATATACACATTGCGCAATAACACTTTTCAAGTATGAATTTCAACTTCAAACCTATTCAAATCACCTCAGATCTTTCTCAAACTTCGTATATAATATTTTTGAGTTATTTCAAACAAAGGCTACTAAAAATAACATAGATAATATATTTTGGATGAGAAAATAGAGTCAATCTTGGATAAAAATGTATTGAAAATGAGGTGTTTCGATGACTTCCCATTTTTTGGCTTTAGAGAATTATCTTGAGATTAGTGCTTTATAGTAATAATAAAGGTTATTCACTAATTGTGTTAAATCTTTTCTTCAAATAATTCTACATAATATGGCACTTTTGAATATTTCCAATTTTCAACTCTCTTGTTACTTATCAATGAAAAGGGAGCTAATTGGTAAAGTTGTTGTCATATCTCATGAGTTGGAACTCTGAAAACAGTCTCTAGCAGAAATGCAAGGTAAGGCTGCATAAAATAGACCCTTGAGGTCGGGTCTTTCGCAGAATCTCGCACTTAGCGAAAGCTTAGTGCACGAATTGCCTTTTTTTTTCTTGTTACTTATCAAGATTCTCATCTTTTGTGTATTCATTGATACATTAATCCTAATTGATTGAATGTATATAGGTAAGGTTGATGAGTTTAACAGACATACTAATCTCCCCACATGGAGCACAATTAACAAACATGTTTCTCATGGACAAAAATAGCAGTGTGTTAGAGTTCTTTCCGAAAGGGTGGCTCAAACTAGGAGGTGTGGGACAATATGTCTATCACTGGATAGCTAATTGGTCAGGGATGAAACATGAAGGAGCATGGCGTGATCCTGATGGCGATCCCTGCCCTTATTCTGAAGATGATAAGCGTTGCATGTCCATTTACAAAAATGGAAAAATTGGACATAATAAGACTTATTTTTCTAGATGGATAAGAGGTGTTGTTGATGAGGTGAGAATAAGGAAGAAGGAAGAATTATTAGCCTTAAATAAGAGTTCAAATAATGTTACTTCTACTCTATGCTATTGTTCTTAACACCGTTTGTATTAATCTTATCAAAGCTAATGGAAGGTTTGATATTGTCGTGGCATATAAGAAGGGTGGCATTGTGGAAGCGCCATCAGAATAAAGTTTAATATTCAGTTACCCAAATTCAAAAAATTAATATATAGATTATGAATCTTTTTCATGGACCGTACTATATAAAATGGTGTTCCCGATAAA
>JBDJHY010261826.1:0-12374 GCA_039654485.1 Withania somnifera
CTATAAAACCCCAAACTGGGTGCAAAATAGGACAACACATATAAGCAAGTAGACTCAGGTTCCAATAAGGCTGAGGCAGGTATAGAACACGTAGAAATCAAACCTGTAATAATAGCATCTGAGGCCACAGCCTCAGGTCGAGAAGGAACAGCATATAAGTGACGATCACCACCATGATGACCACTATTGCGACCACCGCCCCTACCATGTTGGCCACCACCATGATAACCATTATGTGCCCCACCTCTAGCTGGCGGAGGCATTGATCTCAAAGGCTATACAGACTGAGGAGCAGGCTGAATAGTTCCTCTCAGAGGACATGACCTGGAATAATGGCCCACAAGACTACATTTAAAACACGGCCTAAATTGCTCACTCTGACGAGATCCTCTACCAGAACCCATCTGACTACCATGTTGTGATGATCCAGATGCTCTTGAATACTATGTAGGATATGGGGATGAAACCTATAATGATGCTTGCACTAGCCTACTAGACTGGCCCTGTACTTGATGAAACTGACCACAGCCCCCTGAACAGGACCCATTATAACCTTTCTGATGCCTTGGACTCTTTTCATTGCACTGAGGCAACTCACATTAGAGGCTTCCATAGAATTAGCATGATCAACCACTACCTAAAATAGGCGACCATAAGATACTACTAATGCAACCACCTCACAGATTCTATCTCTCAAACCATATGTGAATTTGTGGATTCTCTCAACCTCAGTAACCATGAACTCAAAACCATACACTGATAGCTGATGGAATTGAGCGTCATACCCTACCATAGAGATTGAACCCTATTCAAGCTTTATGAACCCCTCTCTTTGGCGCTTTTGCTCAGCCTTGGATACAAAGTTCCTCGTAAAGACCTAATAAAACTCAGGCCAGTTCAGTTGGGGTGAACCTACTATATGCAAACCATAAACGCTCTCCACCATTGTTTAGCCATAAATCACATCTGATATGTGGTAAAAGTTACATTGTGGGTATTTAACACACTGATGTTGGTCAACCTTTATTCACACCTGGCAATAAAATCATGGATATCCTTCCCTGGAACTCCAGTGAATCTAAGGGGATACAGTCTCAAAAATCTAGTAAAGAGCTTCTCCTCTGAATCTGTCATAGTTGGTTACTGCTCAACTACAGGAGCAACAGATGGCACTGGAAGGACCTGAGTGGGTGTAGAAATCTCTGCTAGAACAATAGGTGGAAATGGTTGCACTGTAGGGACTGTAGTTGTAGGCTGTAGTGCTAGAGCAGTTGGTTGTGTCACCTCGGTAGGGGGACCACCATAGGCACTGGATAACTACAATAATATGTTGTGAATGTCTAAAGAAGGTGCTAAAATTCCATTAAAATATGTGTTGTAATAGGCACTACAGCTGGTGATGCGACAGGCACTATAGGCACAGATGAAACCTCAGAAGTAGTGGTGGGAGTAGGTACTTCTGCAGGTGTTTTAGTTTTCTTCCTTGCTGCCAATGAACGTGTACATGGCATCTGTAAAAGAGTGATAACAATGAGTGAGAACTTTCAAGAAACCATCAAGGATAAATGCAACATCGGATTCAAATGAAAGAGTTATTTTCCTAAATTTCACTATAGCCTCCTGAAGATAAGCAACGGACATCTCCGCACTGGTTCGTAGAACTTTACTAGACATTGGTTTTGTACACTGACACCGGAGAACCTAGTCTCTAATACTGATTTTTCATGACTCGATTTCTCAGATCATGAGGGCACCTACTATAACACCAGTAGGAGAACCAACCTCGTAGTTCAAAGCAAAGGACTACTATATCAAATGCATACGTATCAAGTATGTAAGCAATAAATGAATAAAGTGGAAGTAAAAAGAATCAACAATTCCCAAAACTTGGTATCCGTGTATTATAAAACCTCTAAGTATAGAAAAAGAAATCAACTATCGAACACAAATATATCTCTAAGAACACATGGAGATCAAAATCAATGCTGAAGAAAAGTAGGAAAAGTTGGACGCCAAGCTCACCCTGAATCTCTGAAAGTCAATAGAGTCTGTACGAACAATAATTTGTATCAAGGTGGAGCATCTATACTGAGATCATCATATGGGCAAGTGTAGTATGAGTACAAAATGCCGAAGCAACCCATACCCTGTAGGCTTCTAGGGCCCACTAGGCATATAACAATAATAAAAGCAGTAAATAAGGAAACAAAATAAACATGGTCACAAAATTAAATAGTACATCATTGAAGCTAGCCACTCAAGTAAGAATCAAGTAACAAGTAGAACATGTATCACTAGCTAATCACATGACAAGATTTCAACCAATGAAGAAAAACGTACTAGGAATCCTTGAAACAGTATATGTGAATAATAACGACAATAATTAGGAGTCAAAAGAAGACATAAGGAGAATATAGACGGTATACCAGTAACCTTAAGTAAAAAAGACTGATGAGATGATACAACACACAATAATCCATATAAGCAAATAGTCTCAGCAGTACCACTACAGTAACTAAACAGTAAAGCAACAATATAATAAATAAATTCAACACAGAAGTCAAGTTGTAGGCCTTAAATCTCATCCAGGTTACACTGAAGAAGACAGTATGAAAAAGTAATTAAAATCACATATAGTAACCAATCTTGTGTACGTTTCTCCTCCGGTACCTATAGGTCTAGCTGGCAGAATCCATAGAAGTCTACCCTAAATATTCCCAGTATATCTCTTCTATGTCCTATACCCCCTCTCCGTATCACTGCAGCCCGAAGGCAAGGTCCATTGAGGTACGCTCACCACATCCAATCTCTAATGTTATCAAAACCTCACATCCCAAATTACAGAGCCTCAAGGGTCTTATAGTCTGGCATTCTATGCCTCATATCAATAATATCATCAAGCCGTACTCGAAAAATCATGGCGTACAACACCACAATATAATGGTATTACCAATATCCTCAATAGGTCAGGTATCATCAAGTCTCCACAACCAGTAAGTGTGATAAGTGCCACAAAGTTGTACTCACTATTGTACGACGAAGAACTCAAGTGTAGCGGTTATACTCACTTTCGAATGAAATCATTCTCAAGTCCCAGCGTTGATTAGTCAAATGATAATTTCATGTGTCAGGGTATAAAGCCTAGGCTAAAACAAGTAAAAATAGTGTTATCGGGTGCTCGATACAACGTCGAGTCTAAAACCATTATATTGTTATTAGAACATTATAATTTATTGGTTTATGGCCTAGTCCCAATGCACTCTCATTGGATCCAAAGGCCTAACCTATCATGTAATGTATGCACAACTACTACCAAATATTTATACATGAAATAACAAATATCTATGCACAAATAGGTATTACTGGGTAATTACAAGTCAAAGGCATCATATAAATTTGTATGCCAAAATATATATAAATGAGGAAGTGGAGAAAGAACAGTACAGGGTTACTATAACCACCTAGCCACCCAACCTACAAATGCTATTTAGTAAAATTAAAAGCTATAAGCCTAGAGATAGCCCCGTGAAGCATATCTGTCATCCGACAATAAAGTGCTGCAACTCGCAAATATTACTTCGACTGATATTAAACAATCTCTAACTGCTATGAAACTTGCATAAAAGTATTCCGTGTGTCAATACGATTCTAAAAATATGAATTATACTAAGTTCTGGACTGAGCCTAAAATCGGGCCAAAATTGGGCCTGCGAGGTTCGCTTTTTGGCACCAAAAATAAACTTCGCCACGAGATTTCCAGTGTTACCGAAAACCTGTTCTCTGAAATTGAGCACAATTCGAGTACAGAAAAGGCTTTAGAATAGCCCATACATATTTGACTATAACGGGGTCAAAGATTCAATCTTTATGAGATTAAATGTTGGATTTGATGAATTTACGATATTACATAGAAAAATATACTTGAGGAACAAAGAATTCTGCAATAATAATTAAATTATGACAAGGACTCATCAACTTCATCCCTTGATTCCATTAATGGAGGAAACTTAAGAATTTAAAAATTAAAACAAAGAAGAACTTATAAAATCACGTAGAAATTGAAGGACAACACTTAGGGCTTTTTCTCAGCCTTGAATTGATATTTGAAATGGGTTTATCGCACAAGAACGGGTTAAAATATAATATTTTTTGCTAAAATAAGAACTAAAGCTCGTGCATGGATGTTATAAAACTGGAAACCACTTTTTCATCATGATTTCATCATAAAAAGTCGTAATATCATAGAGTACTTTCTTTGATCATCGCGATCTCAGAAGGGAAGGATATGATTGCGTTGAGAAGAGGTATTGTGACACACTGCGATTGCATACTGGAATCACATGATCAAATAGGTGGGAAAACTTTTTACATCGCAATCTTGCATGGACTGATTACAATCATAAAGAAGGATATACCTTCCCTAGTTGCAGGTTTTGACAGTAGAAATTAAAGGAAAGAAACACTCTTACTCATCGCTCAAAATGCGTTTGGAGTCCATTTTATCAAAACAAATTATGCACGCATACTTGAAATAACATTTTAGACTCAACAGTGCTGTTGAAATTAGAATCTGAGGTGATTTTGGAAAATGTTGACCAAGTCAACCCTTAAGCTTAAAATCATGAAATTTCCATTAATACCTCAAAAATGTATGATAAGTCTGAGAAATAAACCAACACCTTTGATAGCCTAAAATCATCATTCTGGAGATGATGGAAGTGTTAGAATTCTAATCTGACACTCCGAACACCAAAATACCACTCAAGCTCCAAATTAGGCTTTAAACTTAACTAAAATCCACAAATGAAAACAAATTGTAAATGAAAACTCCAAAACACAAACGTAAGGTCAATCTTGACTTTGTTTGGCATTCCAGAGCTAACGAAACTGTCAGAATATAATTCTGAGCTCGTCTTAAATGAAAGTTGACTTCAATAAATGAGTACTTAGTTTTAGGCTCTAAAACAGGCAATTTGAGATATTTCTCATTCGAGTAGTCAAGGAACCAAACTACTCATCCCAGAAAGTCATAAATGACTTGGAGAAACTACTGAAATGCTTTAAAATACAAAACGTCATGTATTTATCATAAATAATCATAAGGATTATTACATTGAGCTATGGTAGATTTGTGTTCTTCTTTCCTGTATGGTTGTATACTTGGCCCTTAACGAGCGACTTTAGATATCTATGGCATATGGCATATGATTAATCAAGGATTGAAACTAGATTTGGGATAGGAGAGGATTATACCTCGTGGCTAGGGCTTGGAAGCCTTCCTATGGATTCTAGTTAGCAGCCTTAGATTAGTTTAGTATGTTTATTAGTTCTATGGTGCGAGAATGCATTAAATGTTTTAGAAAGGTAAATGTATATTTATAAAATAATTACCGAAAACTAATTTCTTTTATATGTATTTATACTTTCCACGACTGTGCTCATGAGAAGAATAGATCTATTTTCTCACATCATTTGAGGCTATCTTTTACTATCACCAGGTTTTGTTGATCCTTCCTACATAATGACTGTAGGTCTTTCTAGATATGGATTTGTGCCTACATGGATGGACCTAGTATTTCACTAAGATATGATATATGGTGTGGCCCTGGGTTATGGCCCTTGGACCCTGATGACTACAACATTGGATGCCTTTTTACTATGATTTGGTATATGAGATTGGATCCCTCCATAGACCCTCCAAATTAGGCTACCATGCCGGGGTATATTTCATGGCCGGGGGATGGGTATACAGGGTAGGCTTAGAATGTATATGGGAAAACTTTCATGGGTCCGCTCCTGATAGAATCATGTACCGGGGAGGGTGTGTACAGGTACTTATTTGCTCTTCCAACACCCCTTTGCATTGCATCTCGGTGCATTGGCTCGCACTTCTCGAATCTTAGGGGGAAATTATGTTGGGTTAATTATATGTTTATATGGTTGTTGCTAGCTAGGACTGTTGATACTCTTCGGTACTATTGATTTCTTTCCTTGCAATAATGATTGTTACTTTTAGTTGTTACATTACGGATGTTATTCTTCCTTTATTTGGTCCTTATTTATGTTGGTTACATTAGAGCTCTAGGCATGTGTCATGTTTGGTCATGATCTGCTTGTGGCCCGAGTCTATGTGTTACACCTTGTTAGTGGCTTCCTCCCCTTCACTGCACTCTCTAGTTATTGTTGTAGTGCCCTTTTGGTGGTACATTATGTACTAGTGCCGTAGTTGTTTTTTGCCACTCTTTACTTTGCTTAAGCTTACTTTTCCCAGTCGGCCTATGATGCCTACTGGGTACTCATTGTTTTTGGTATTCATGCTACATTTCTACATCTTTTCTTGATGCGGTCCTAGTTTGAGTTATTATGGTAGATGCAATCGTGCGGACTAGTTTGGTGTTGTTCAGAAGATATGGTGAGTAGTTAGCGCTAATGCTAGTCAATTTTCCTTCTATTTATACAGATGTTCCACTTTGTGTCTGGATAGCTATTTTGTAGTTTTTCCATGTTGTGTGTTGTACTTTTTGTACCTTTTTGTATTTAGACGTTCTACAGCCACGATACTAGGTTATGGGGAGTATTTTTCAGTTGTGTATTTGTCATTTTACTTCTATTTCTTCTATTAATATCCTCTCCACTTTTTTGGGTTCTTGGTACTGGCCCACCACAACCTTTTCTAGGCCAGGGTTAGGCTTGTCTACAGGTGAAATGCAGATGCCATCACAACTCGATTTTTGGGTCGTGATACTTCTATGTCTGTTGAGAATGTTTGAGTCCTATTTTTGAAAGGACTAGATGTTTCAAAGTCAACTAAGGCCTAGGTCTTTTGTCTAGTTAATTTCCCAATTTTCTTAGTCTATTTGTGCGGGGAACGAGGACACCTGACTACTTGTCCTGATTATTTGTGGTACGTTTTACATGTTATCATAGAAGTTTATTTATTAATTTCCTGTAAGTTTATCCCCTCTTCAACATTATTGTTTATTTTTGTCTTTTGAGTTACTATCCAAATATGTGATTTATGTTTTATTGCCTTGATTGTTTTATGGTTTTAATATTGATCAAACTGTCAAGTATTGCTCTATTTTTTGAACAAATGTCGTCCTTTTTTCCTAACTATTTGGGTTTTCAGCCACTGTAAAAGTGCATAACATGTATGATGTGTAAGGGATATGTGGTTTAATGTAAATGTTTGAGCATCAGCATGTTTCAGATTGGGTTATTTGATTTTCATCACCTTTTTTCGGTGAAGACCTTATTTCCTAATAATCACTGTCCGACTCTACAATGAAAACCCACCTACCATCCCAACAACTTGTTTGGTTTAGTTACCAAGTTTCGGACTCTTAGTTGTGAAACATGAGGCAATTATTTGGTTAAGATTGTTACAGTATGCATTCTTGAAATCATATTTGGTCTGAATTTATTTTAAGAGTGTTTGGCTTGTGTTAAGTATTAACAAGTTAATATTATAGAACTTATTTTATAACATTTGACATACTTGCGTTGGATCAAATAAGTAAAAGTTGAGTAGAATGGATTAGTCTGGTTCAAATAATACTTTTACTAATAAAGGAATGGATTGGTAGTTTTGGCTTAATTAGAGTATCTATGAATTGATAATGCTTCATTGGGAAAGTCACTAGGAAATCCGATAAATTGTGCAAAAGTACAACCATATATATCTCAGGAGGTTAAAATTTATCTCAAATGATTGAAATTTGTTTTGAGATATCAAATTTTCTTTATATGACCAACACCTATATGAGTGTCCCCAACATGCTTTGAAATAAGATAATCTGCCTCTGAATAGTTGAGCTCGTTTTAATATTAACCTATCTTGATGTGTTAAGATTTTTTCCCTTTGTAAGGAATAAAGTATGATTTATTTGTAGAGATATGTAACACTTATGAAGCATACTTGTGGTGGGCTGGTTGTTTCAATAACCCCTGTATGTTTCATGTTGACATGTATAGGAAGACCATTATAGCTAAGGGATTAACAGACTTGTTATGATAAACCTAGAAACCCACCTAGTATGTTCAACGTATTTGATGTTTGAAAATTAAAAAGGTTCTGAAAAATATCTTTTATTAGCCATTAAATCGCATGCGGATGACCTTGAAGCTTTTACAAGTAATCTGTTTGATTTCTACTGAAAATATTTCAGAATAAAAACTTGATTACTGATATTAAATGAACTTCTTTGTGATTTGATTTTTTTTTCTTTTACAAACCAATTGGTGTTATCTAATACTTTGTTCACTACCTTTCGTGTCTGCTTGATGTGGTCTTCTAGTATGTGTCAGAGAATTGGTGAGATCATGTTAAGAGTGGAAACTTTGAGATTACAAATCTGTTGCTTGTAAATCTCTGTGTGTGTCAATTAGTCGTATTTTCTTCTCTGAAGCATACTCGTGCAAAGTCTATATTAAAGTTTTGAAGGTGATTCAACTTTTGTGAACTAGCTCACTGTGTATCGGTGGTATGATTAGATTAATCTGGTCATTTGTAGGGTTGAAATGTCATTTGAGGGACATTTGAATGAAGTTTGATAACATAAGTACCCAGTAACCTGTCCTCTTATGTCTTCTCTATAAAATCATCTAAGTTACTTCATAAAGTGTGAATCCATGACTCTGAGTTTTTCTCTTCACATGATATTTATGTTGTCTGAATAAATGGAAATCTGATTGGAACATTGTACAACTGCCAAGTTGGAAGTTGATTTTATAAGATGTTTTCTTTTGGAATCCGATTTCTTTGAGCATATTTTAGTGTTAGATTTTATTTTTTGTTGTCCCCGTGCAAAACTTGGTGTAATTGGTTTATTTTGAACAAATAAAAGTAGAATACTTAGGTATAATGCTTGAAAGCATGTTATAAGTTCAGGATCTGTCTCCTAGTGACTTTCCTTAAACCTGCCCGTATAGCTCCACGAAGTTTGAATCTATCACTTGTAAAGGTATATTTCCTTTTTAACTTACCTGAAAAATTCATTGCTTGAAGTCATTGAAAATCAGTTGAACCTGGAACCGATGATTGTAAAACTGAGTTTGTTTTACCGAAAAATTGATATCCCAACACTAGTTTTCTAGCTTTGATACTTAAATCTAATCTGGACTTACTCAAATTATAATTTCTCGATTTTGCTTTCAGTCATAAATTACTTCTCAAAGAATCTTTTTTGGCAGTTTGTAAATATTCATTCCTGCAATATCATATACCCTACCCGTGATGTTATTTAAATTAGCTTTAACTTTTTCTGCCCTGAGCATGCCATAGACCTTTCTCTTTGTTTAGTCATTGGAGGCTTTTTAACAACTGGTTGCAACTGAACTTAATTGGATTACTTGAATATGATAGTAAAATGGACCTTATTCGCTCTTTATAAATTGAATGCCAATGTCCCTCATTATTTTTTGTTACTAGAATGTGTCTACATTATTAAGAATCTTATTTAGTTTGATTATTCATTCCTTCGAAAACATGTAATCTTATATTCGAGAATTGATAACTAATTTTTTTCTCCCCCTCTTTTTATTGCATGAACCTCATTCCAAGTCAAATCAGGACCCTCATCCACCAGCTTTGTTGAGGTAAATGCTCATTCAAGACCTACAGTGAGCTGAGAATTGAAGACTAAAGATGAAGAAGATAAATTGGTCTAAGGCCGGATACTAGGCTCACCCCTTTAACTCTTTTATTTATTTTATTTGGTATGCTTATTTAACTTTCTTTGTATCTAATAATAACAAATTTATTCTAAAATGAATTCCCATGGATGTAACCTTTTATCTATTTTTTCTATTTTATAAATAATCGATTTATTTACTCAATTCATTTTATTCTATTTTCAAATGGAAAACTTGAAACAAATAGAGTTAAATCTTCGAAAATAAAGCAATTATCACACCTTTCATATTGCAAGATAAAAGATTTACAAAAATCAATCTCCTCTTTTAAATTAGTAAAGCTTTCATAAGAGTGGTTATATTTTGCAAATGTTGCCAAAATATGTCTATTTTAAAATACAAGTAATCTTTTATTGGTTTTGCAACACAACAAATGTTTTCAAAGTATAAATATTTTCAAGAGAGTAAGAAAATTGGTATAACCCATTTAAGCATATTCTTGTTAAAACTCTTTCTTGGGACATTATAGAATTCTTACCCAGATATATTTAAACTTTGGATTTTTTTCTTGCTTTCAGAATTTGAAGTTTTATTAAAGTTCTATTAATTTCTTCTAAAAATTAAGTGGAGACTCTGTTAGTCAGATTATTTTGAAGTTTATTTAAATTTTAGAATAAAAACATATTTCTCATAATCAAAAGGGAAGTAAAACAAAAAAAATCATTAGAGGATGTTAAAAACATGAATTACAAAAACTTACACAATTAAGTTTTGATGAAAATCACCTTTTGAATCTCTAAATGAGATCCCATGTAATGACCCTCAGGGTTATTTTTGTGTTTTTGTGACCTTTTTCATATTTAGAGTGTCCTTGTAACCGCTCAAAGTCATTTGTGACTTCCTGGGACTGATAGTTCGAATCCCAGTTTATAGCGTACTTTTTACATTTATAGCACCATCAGGCCTTGTTTAGCTTATATGAACCACCTTTTTGTCAATTACATTCAGTCTTTAATATCGATTACATAAAAGTTTCATATATGGATTGTACAAATAAGACTTGATTTCTATTCCGAGCCTCAATTATTCAAATTGAGGTTGGCCGGGGGCCAAAGCATCGCGATCACATGGCCTTGGCCTCGATCGCATAGCCCAGGCCCCTTGTGCATCACGATCACATAAAGGTGAACCTCAATTGTGTAGGCCAGACCCATCATTCATCACGATGGCGTGGCGGTGGTCCACAATCGCGTAGGATAAGGCGTTCAGTGCTCGTAATCACGAGGGAGGCCTGACAGGGCTATAAATAGTTAATTCTTCCATTTTTGGATGAGTTTTTTCTGTAATTACCAAGAAAAATTAATGGTGTTAATGGTCCAAATCATTGGTTTGATCCATTGAAACGTGGTCTAGGGATCCTACGATCATTTCTACTAGGTAATTCTCCATTCTCACTATTGTAATAAAATTTCTAGGTTATATTCAGATTCCAGGGCTTATAACTTAATTTTCTACCTTGGGTTTAAGACTTATTTTGTGTCATATGATATGTGACCTGCGCTCTACTTGCTGGTATTAATATTTCATGTTTTCGAGCTATTAGGGCTTACAGGCCCGATTTTAGCCTCAATTCCAATACCACTATTTATATAACAATATGAGTCTTGTTTTACTCCTCATGACTCATAAAATATGCTTTTTCTATATTTTCTTGGTTCTGATCTCATTCGTGACACTCAGCTTATTCAACTGTAACTTTTATGATTTTAGCTAGTACTAGGAAGGATATGGTCTACTTTCCTCAGACTGGGATGTATAGTATATATATGGTAGAGTGTCAGGTTGGGTCTGGGATTACTAGTAAGACCTTGATATGCTTATTCTTTCGGCCTATAGCGTATCAGGCTGGCTCGGAGCTTGATTATTTACCTGGGGCTGTATTGCCCTAATCGCGTATTCATTACTGACTCTGGAATATAGTATGGTCGGGGGAGGAGTGTAACCCTTAATACATATCATTTATACACTGACTCTAAAATATAATGAGGTTGTAGAGGGGATTATACTGGTGGTTAAATCTTAGTAGCTATCCCCTAATTTAGGTTGGTGGATTTAAAATTGATCTAGGTAGGCTGGTTATTCTGTGTTTTTTGTGTATGGTTAGGGCGTGTGTGGCAATTTAGCTATAGATATCCATATGTGGCTTTGTTGGATAGTTAGCAGCCTTTCTAATGGCATTGTGCCCTAGCCTATTGCAAGGCTTGGGAGTGAGTTCCACTGGATTGAGCTATGATAACTCCATGTATTCCCCTATATGGGTGTGAACTTGGCCCTTGAGGGGTCCCTTCTTGGTAGTTCTGGCACCCTTGGTGCAATTTACTGTGGCTCAGGACGTAATTGGGATAGGAAAGTATGTACCCTGTGACTAGGGCTTGGCAGCCATCCTATGGATTTTAGTTAGCACCCTTAAACAATTTTAGCATGTTGATTGATTCTTTGTGGCGATCATGCATTATATGTTTTAAAAGGTAACTTGATACTAATAGATTAATAACAGAAAGCTGATTTTGTATATACTTATATCCTCTACGACTGCACTCATAAGCGGTATGGAGTTATTTTCTCACACCATTCGAGGCTATTTTCTCACTATTGCTATAATTTATGGATATTGCCTCTATGGCGACAGTTGGGTCTTAACGCGATTGGATTTTTCATACAAAGCTAGACATGAGTTTCCA
>JBDJHY010261827.1:441-10489 GCA_039654485.1 Withania somnifera
TCTCTCGAGGTTGGAAAATCATGAGTATGTGAAGTAGCAAGGTCCTATTTAGGAAGAGTTTCTAGATGAATATTTGATGAGCTTGTCAATCCAGCAAGTGCCTTAGTATGCTGACATAGTGAATGTATTAGTAAGTGGAGTCTTCCCGCCAGATAGCACGAGCCAGCAGAAGAAGCGGTTGAAGTATGACTGTAAGTTTTACTGTTGGGATGAGCCATTCCTTTATAAATAAGGTCCGAATCAACTCATCTGTCGATGTGTGCCTGAGTGCGAAATGCACGAAATTCTTGCTAAATGTCATGCTTTGCTTTATGAGGGACATCATAGTGGTGAGTGCACTGCCCACAAGGTACTGCAACTCAGGTTTTTTTTGGTTTTTTTTGTTTAAGGATGCAACTGAGTTTGTCAAGCAATGTGATGAATGCCAGAGGATGGGGTCTATTTCCAAATGACATGAGATGCCGTTGAACATTTTTGAAATGGAAATATTTGATATTTGGGGGATAGATTTTATAGGTCCTTTTCCTCCGTCTTAAGGGAATCGATACATTTTATTGTAGTGGATTATATGTCTAAATGGGTAGAGGCGGCTGTCATACTTACAAACGATGCAAGAGTGGTGTTGCAATTCGTGAAGAAATAAATCTTCACACGATTCAGAACTCCAAGGATGATTATTAGTGATGGAGGGTTACATTTCAAAAATTCTTGGTTCAAGGCCTTGCTAAGCAAGTATGGGGTAACTCATAAGGTAGCTACTACTTACCACCCACAGACAAGCGGCCAAGTGGAAGTGTCAATTAGGGAACTCAAATAGATTCTCCAAAAAACGGTAAATATGCAGCGAAATGACTGGGCTGGCAAGCTTGATAATGCATTGTGGGCATATCGAATGTCATACAAAAGGCCTATCGGTACGTTACCATATCAGTTGCTAGTTGGCAAAACATATCATTTACCGTTGGAACTGGAGCATAGAGCTTATTAGGCTGTGAAATAGTTGAATTTTGATATCACGGCAGTTGGTGTCAAGAGGATGTCGCAACTCCTCGAGCTTGAGGAGTTCCGACTAAATGCTTATGAGAATGACAAAATTTACAAGGCAAAAAAAAAATGACATGATAAGCAGTTAGTGGAATATTCGTTCGAGATGGGTCAAGAGGTTTTGCTGTTCAATTCAAGGTTGCGATTATTTCCAGGTAAATTGTGCTCTAAATGGATGGGGCCATTTAAGGTTGTGAGAGTCACAAGTTATGGGGCCATCGAACTGCTGGACTACAAATCCGACCAAACGTTTTTGGTCAATAGGCAGCGGATCAAGCATTATTGGCCTGACGTAGATTGTAGGGTAACCTCTATCAATATGGGGGATGCATGATATGGAATGGTTCATGCCACGATATTAAATAAGACTCTTCATAGGAGGCAACCCGTGCGTTGTAAGTTTTTGATATTATAGGTGTGTTTCTTTTTATTTTTAGCTAATTTTTAATGCGTAATGGGGCACACATCATGGAACATTAGAGGTATGTTAATGGGAAGTGATTTTAAGTAAAACTGTTAATTGTTAATTGATCATAATTATCATCATGTCGTGATGCTTATCATGATCAATCACTGGAAAGATGGAATTTCATCACGATAAGTATCACGTTGTGATGCTTATCGTGATGTAATTTTAGATAAGATGGAATTTCCATCACGATAAGCATCACGTCGTAATGGAAAACTATTTAGAAGTTTTCCCATTATGATAAGCATCATGACATGATGCTTATCGTGATCGAATTCTATTTAAGAGACACTTTACTATAACGATCACGTTATGATGGAGTGTCATGGGTCGGTTTTTTTAATCAAATCTTTCAATTACCCGACCCACCAAGCTTATTATATAAACCCCCACCCCGTTTTTCTTCCCCATTACACCAATTTAGCAGTTTTCCCCCAAATTCAGCCATTTCTTCCCCCCAAAAAACAACTCCCAAACATTCCCTTTTTTTCCCTGTTTGCATGGGTGTATGGTGTGTATTGTGTATTGTTGGGTGTATCCTTCATTCGGGTTTGCTCACACTAGCTATTTTGCAGTACCATGCCGCCTAAAATATTCACCGCTGGAGCAAGTTCCTCAAGGGTTGTACCAAAGAAGTTCAGGCATCTCAAGAAGCGCAACCACCACGCATGGCTACGTCAAGGATAAGAAGAAGCCACTTTGGTATCGCGACTGTTGAAGAGATGGGTCACAAACGGTTTAAGTAAAACACTGTGGCCAAGTACTTGCCTGTGGAGCAAATTGATAGAAACAGCTTGTCCACAGAGTTCCCTCATATTTTAGCCTAGATTCGGCAGCTACAGATGGAATTTATATTTGAGGATCCGGGGGTATGCAATGTGGACTTAGTTAGGGAGTTTCATGCAAACTAGAACTCTCGCGAGATGAGTGAGATAGCTGTGCGAGGCCGCACTGTTTGGTGGACGGCTGCAGCTGTAAATAACCTCCTTGGGAAAGATGATGAGGCTGACATGATGCTGCTGCATAACTTATGGCGACACCCTCCATACCAACACATTCGTCACACTTTGTGTGGGACCACTGCTCAAGCCTCGTGGATCCGGGATGCTAGGGGACGACATGTTTTTTTCCTTTTCTCTTATCTCAACAAAGAGGCGAGGTGTTGGTTGAAAATCGTCAACCACTGCTTGCTACCCCTCAACTACTACACCATAGTCCTTCGTATGTGCGTTTGTATGGTTTATGCACTAATGATAGGTATGGAGCTGAATGTCGGAGGTATTATATTATCTGCAATGCATAAGGCCCGACGTAGCAGAAGATGACGCTATAGCTTCGGAGGATTGGTGACGAGATTTTTGAGAGGGAGGGGCATCGAGGAGGACCCTACTGATTTGATTCAACCGCCGGTGGCCAAGGCAGTAGATTGACCTCTAGTAGGGGGTTCAGTGATACAGGTAAAGGCCAAAGACTCACTCTACAGGAGCGAAACACTATGTATAAGAGTTAATTCAGATTCATGTATGGATCTAACATGTTGAAGCTCTGGATCGGAGGTCATCCTGCAACAGAGGATGAAATTAGCACTCTTCATATCCAGTATCCACTGTACAATCACACACATATCATGTGCCGGATCGGGCCTTCTCTTATTGAGCCTACTGAGGATGATGTCCCCATGAAATATGAGGTTAATTCCGGGAACTCAGATGATGAGATTGATGAAGAAGAGGCAGAGGGTGCCGCTGGAGCAGAGCCTGCGGGCCACAATGACCCGGCTGACATGGATAGCTGATCAGAGAGTGCTTTACCTTCTTTTTGATGATTATTTTATGCACTGGGGGCAGTGCTTGTTTTAAGTATGGGGGTGGGGGGGAGTATCCCTGATAATTTGTACTATTAATTGGTTGTATTTTGGGTAGTATTGAGACTGTTTATTTATTTTTTGCTTATGTTTGCTATGTATTTTTTTATTAGTTTCATGTTTGTACTTTTTATTTCTTGTTGATGGATTTTATTATATATAAGCATTTGTTTTGTTTAGTTATGTTTGTAGTTAATTTATTTTTGGGGGTTCCTTAGTTTTTCTAGCTGGTTCTTTTCTAAGGATAGTCACCTTGAGCCGGAGTAGATAGGTAGTTGTCATGTCGTGTAGTTAATTATTTTTTGACATTTCATCATAGAATAAATAAATCTTCCTAATGGTGGATGGATAATGACCGTTTTAAGGGAGATTCGTCTTATTTAGGAGTAGTTTAGGGAAAACCCGTAATAATTGTAAATACGTAGTGCAGAACTAATGTCCTAAAGGTTGGAAAAATAACGAATAGTGTCGAACCATAATTTTGTAAAACACGCAGGTGGTGGGTATGGATGTATGCATGGTATAAAGCTCAGCACACTTAACGACATAGCTTAATTTAGTGCTTAGTGAGTCATAGCTTGTGTGATACTAAGAATAACCAATGTGCCAAGTGAGGTGAGAGAGTCTTGCATAATCCATGTGTTGCATCTTAGTCTAGAACTTGCCCGGTATGTTATTGAAGTGAAATAAAAATATTATATTGAAAGGAAAATGATATAGGCCTTCTTTGATATATCTGTAAATCGTAGCCTAGTCATATATTATATCACTAGTTAGCCCTTTGAGCCTTAAGCCTATTCTTTGGTAGCAGTATTTTGCCTTGATCCTTTTATTGAATCCCTGGTTTTTACTCCCAGCTTCCTTTAGTACTGTAGCATAGACTGAGTTGAAATTATGAATCTGAAGAAAGGGATGGTCAAGTGTAAAAGGTGACCAAGGAGAGGTTGTGGAAAAAAATCCCTATATAAGATAATGTGATATGATACAGTTATTGAACAAGAAAAGAACAAAAGAGAAAGAAAATTGATCAAAGCATTCTTGATAAGATGAGATAATTAGTCACTATAATTAATATAGAGGGCTATGAAAATAAAGAGAATAAATAATGGGTGATGAAGTTGAAAAATTGAACAGTGCTTAGGGAAGTGTAAGTCACTATCATACAGTTTTCCTACCCGTCCTTTATCCAACATTACAACCTTTTAAAGTCCTATTTGATTCTTTTCAATCATGCTTAATTAGTGGAGATGGACATTATAGGAAAGCATATGGTACTTGGTTGCATGCATGTGAGTCTTTGTGAGTGTGAGAGTTGATCCTAAGTTCTATAAAAGTCCTAATTATGATAATCAATTCAATGAATTGATAAAAGTGTGGACTATTCATTCTGTGAGGACACATTTGGGAGTATAGTATGCATACTTGTGTTTTATTTGGGTGCCAAGTTAGCCTTCAAAATGAATGTGTGTTGAGTCGATGTACTGGTGTTAGGCTTGGTTGATGGTTTGACAGATGTAATTCTCATTCGCCGACATAAGGGCTTAGTTGCTGTAGTATGTGGTTATGATCATTGTCGTTTAGGTTGACAATTGAGTTTGTAATAGAGTGTTCGAGGACAAACAAAGGTTTAAGTATGGGGGGGTGATCTTAGGCATTTATACATGTCGTAGAGACACCTAAGTCCTATGTTTTAGCTTTTTCTTGAGAGTATTTATATGATTTGTGATTTTCTTTTGATTAAATACGTGTAAAGTGTCAGTAACCAATGTGATTAGCATTTTTTAGGTTTATTGGGTAGTTTGAGGATGATAGAAGAAGATCGGAAGCAAGCCGGAGGAGTAGGAAAAAATGCAAAAAAAGTGACCCCTATCATGATATGGATCACGATGTGATGGAAGCTCCATCATGATAAGGATCAGGCCATGATCCCCTTCTTCAGCCTGCAGAGAAAGCCTGTTCAAGGAAGGATTAAGTAAGAGCGGTTTGGTCTTTTCACCCAAGCATCTATATAAGCATTGGGAAATGTTTTTCTGGGGAGTTATGATTTTTGGCATTAGAAAAGAGAGACAACACTTGGGGGAATTGAATACACAAACAAGGAGATAGAAGACAACCTAGGGTTATCTCTTTCTTTCAATTCTTGGATTGTAATGTTCTTGAATATCTTTCCCGAATTGAATATGAGATTTATTGACTAAATACCCTTGTTCTAGGGTTATGGTTAACACACTTTGTATGGGATTAATTTGATATAAAGTAGTACTTGTTCTTCTCATTGATTGTACTCACGCTTTGTAATTAATGTGTTTCTAATAGTTGGCCACTATTAGATGCAACTCTTAACTTGCAAGATTCATTGAATCCAATATTTTTGTGAGTGAAATAGGAGCGTATTTATATTGTTGACCTTAATCCGAGATTAACAACATAATGAGTAATTGAGACATGATAGTGTACTTAGTCTTTGCTTGGTTTAATAGGGAAGAAAGTGTTAATGCATTTATGAAATTAATATAAGACATGCCAATTGGAGTAGTTGTGTGCTTGCATAAATAGGGACTAGAGGGCTATAAATCCCTAGTCATGATTTAAACCCCTAAATCAACAATTAAAGAATAAGTTCCTTTATGGAAGATTATGATTATACTTGTTTGTGTGCATTTTCCATAACCCTGGGACTTTTGTTTATATCTATCTCATTGAGTTATTTCACTTCATATTTACTTTACGTATAAATAGTTACGTTAGAGCTACAGAATCATCACACTCTTATCCTATTCTTTTACATTGAATTATAGATTAAGACCTTACTAGAATCACTTAGCAATTCTAATTCATAATTTCAAGTCCCTGTGGGTTCGACATCCAGCTCTCAAGAGTCACTGTATTACTTGTACAACCGCGTACACTTGTGTGTTCTAGGGAGTCAACAAGCCCTCTCTTGGCTGAGTTCCTCAGTAACATGGCCCACCTTTTGGGCCAAGATAGTAGACTCCCTCAACAAAACCTGTAAAAAGGAAGAAAGTTAGAATAAGGGGAGAAAATAAATAAGGGTTCGATTAGGTTCAAAAATGCTTACATTGCTGAGATTACCTAGAGACATATCCTCAGCATCGGTCATCTTGGCTAAGCTCAGCAGACGAGCTGGAGGATTGCTTTCTTACCAAGCCTCTGCACACCACTGAAACAAAAGGTAAAAACAAGTTAGATAGATAACTTTGACAAGACAACTTAGGAATTCACCTCAGAAACATAGACTTCTAGCTACCTCTGGTCCATTCGGTGACCTCTTCATAAGATACCACCTCGCCGACCTCGGCATCTGGGTTAGAGGCACTGATTTTGGATTGGAACAGGCCATATTAATGAACCGACATTGATGTGAAGGTATCCGATCGACTAGGTCAAGGTCCAAGGAATTAAAGCTCCTAGTAACAACATGTCTAATTCTACCCAGATTCTAGTCTGGGGAAAAATAAAACTCGTCTATTTTAAAAAAGAAAAATTTATCCTTCCAATCAGCAATTTTGGAAGGAGTAGAATCCTAAAATTATGAAGGGGATAAAAAAATACCACCCCTTCAAAGGCCTAGAAATTTTTACAGTGAAAAAATATTTGAATAACTCTACAGTGGGTTCTACCCCTACTTTAGAGCAGACAAAGGTAAAGCCTATGATGGTGCACATGGAGTTGGGTGCCAATTGCGCAAGGGTCAGATTAAAGGTTGCTAATACGTGAATTAAAAAGGTGAAGAGGGGAAAGCATAACCCCGACACTATGTAATCACTATATATGGAGCAATACCGTACATGGGGTGAACAAGCCCTATCACAGAGACACGGCAGGGTAAAGTCAACATTAGGTGAAAATGGTATCCCCTAAGAAAAGTTAGAAGGATTCCACATAGAGACTACTTGCAACCTTTGTAACTAACAAATCATACCCCTAAAGGGTAAAGGGGGATATGGTCAGAGACTGGAGGTCAGGGGTATCACTACCCACGCAATAGACCTCTGCCTCATAAGTATTAGAAGAAGGGAAAGAAAAGGGAGAGGTTATACTTACTGGTTTTTAACTAAGTAGAAGGAGAAGGATTCTAAAAACAGTGAAGACAAAAGAATGAACCAAGTAAAGATGTAAAGAAAGGGAAGGGGTAGTATATGAAAATATGATTTTAGAATCCCAAGGGTCATAATTACTAAGGATAAAGATAAAATGACAGCACAGTAAAAACCGTGTATTCCCAGGAAAAAGTGCCAGAAATGATTCATCCATTACAGGGATTATGACACGTGTGCGCCCAATAGAGGATTACGACATATGGAAACCATAGAGTGGTGGAAATGAAAAGGCGGGAAAACCAAATGAGGTGTAAAAAATTTCTGCCCATACCATCTCATCAAAAAAGGTACCTAAGTAATGTGCTGACTTCAGCTCATCTAGGGTCGGTATAAGAAAAAGTTCCTTTCTTAAAAGCCAGGGTCAGCTCGACCTCGAAAGATACCACTTTCGTCTAAACACCTCAGCCATGATATGGTTGACATAACAGATAGCAAATGGGTAGTTCACCTAGGCAAGCAATATCTTAGACTACACATGATTTTCATAAATGACTTTGGAAGGCCAGCCAAGGTGAATTATTAAGCACCGACAAAGCACATTGGTTTTACAAATGATCTCGGGGAAAAACATCAAAGAAACCCAATTCATCCCTCCTATACGGTTTGAGTCGAATGACGTAAACACACACTTCGACTCCCAAAGGGGGGACTACTGTAGAATAATGGTGGTAACAAGGGATTAATAGTAATTAATAATAACATAATAAATGTAGAGTAACGGTGAAATAATTACCATTAATGTGGGGAAACCGTTGAATTATTCTCCACCCACTAATGAGACAACGCCAGTTATGAGAAAGTACCAATAACCATTGCGGAGGTTATTCACCATTTACCAACCCACTAATGTGGTTGTTACAGGAATCAGCTATAAAAGCCAAACAATAAAAAGGCAAAGGTATGCTCAATATACTATTTTCAAAATATAATTGATATTATCTCCCAAAGTTGTTTACTAACTTAAGCATCGGAGAATTACCCTGGGAACCACCCTGGGCTTTGTTTTGTAGGCATTTATTCCAAATTCATTGTTGTTGCTATTTGCAGTAAGGTAAATTTTATAGTAAAATTTTATAGGTGATCTTTTGAAATTAATCACTTGACATAAGGTTTAATGAAGAAGTTTATTGTCTTAGCTCTTAAACATATCACAACAAGTTTGTTAGATATAAAATTTTTGAAGCTACTGAGCTTAAACATGCCATTATATTAGTGTAATACAAAAACATCTCATTAAGAAATGTAGAAATATACCTTTTAGTTAAACAAATTTTAAAAATAAAGTTAAACAAAATGGATAAAGGAAGCTCTATTTAGTAATAGGGTAAAAATTATTTACCTCACCATGTTAGGGGTGAATAATACCAAATCATAAATTGAGTCAAATAGATAAACTAAAAGAAAATTTGATTAATGATTTAGTTTAACTTGATTTGGTGTTGGAAAACAAATTCGATTATAATTAATTTGGTTTTCTTTTAACTAAATAAGTCAAATCATACTAAATCAACCGATATTATATTTATACACTTTTTAAAAATATTCTATATTTCTTGTGATATAACTATAAATATTTTTTAAAATTTTTTATTGAATTTATCTTTCAAAATATTATTTCAAGTTTATACTTACAATTTTTAATAATTTATAGCTCATAGATACATCTTAGATAGTTGTATCTTTGTATTAAAAAATTTGAAGCACAAGATAATTATATGTTTGTATGAAGTCTTTATCAAATAGGCCAAACAATTGAGAATAAAAAATCCAAATTTATTGATTTGATTTGGTTTATAAATTTTAAAATTTAAAATAAATAATTTAATTTGATATTTAAGAAACCCGATCGATATATACCCCTACTCCGTCTATATAACGTACAATTTGAAATAATTGTTGCGACAATAATGTGCACCAAAATGCACTTAGTCTTCAACATCGTCCACCCATGGTGGGATCGTCAAATACTCCATATATTATGGTGGCTTCGCATTCTTCAGTTCTCTTTATTCCAATACTTTCTTAATTATTATACTTTAATATTAATTGTTTTGAGATGCTTTGACCAATCAAATGCAGGGTTTATGAGTTCTTTGATGTCGACGGACGAATATTCTAAGGTCGTAAGTTGGGAGCATATCCAGAATGTGCTAAAAGGTTTTTCGGTAAAACAATAAGTTAAAGTATTGATGATGTAATTTGAGCTATGTGGAAATATTTGGTGCTTTTCAAAGATCAAATAGGCCTAAAGAAAAATGTGTTAAGCCCATCACAGACATTCTATTAACATAAGTCAATAAATTATAAAGAGTATAAAAGTTGATATCATTTTAATATTTGTAGAGCTTGGAGCCAAAAGGACACTTTCTAATGCCAACAGATCAAAATAGGTCGCCAAATAGAACTTGTATTTGTCTGCATGATTTCGCGTGAACTCCAAAATATTGTAATGGACGCCTCATCATCTACATTTGCTGTCAATTCTTTTTTAGAAAACAATTAATAGAATTCGCAGGATTTAAAATAAACGTCCATATACATATTATTTTA
>JBDJHY010261848.1:0-10488 GCA_039654485.1 Withania somnifera
ACTTCCTGGCCTTGAAATGGTGTTTGAGAAGTGTTTTTTCTTTGTAATAGAGGATAACCATATTTTTGGTTGAGTAAAAATAAAAAGGGTTCATGTAGGAAATTATTTATACTGCCAGTCATCTTCTGAATCATGATCGCGTGGCTTTTGGCTGCGTTCGCGTAGAGTTATGGAAACTAAGTCTTCGCGTTCGCGTGATGTAGGACCGCGATCATGTAGAGTAATATATGCTTTATAGAGATTGTGTGCATTAGTCCGCGATCGCACAGGGATAACTAGATTGGTCATCATGATTGCGTGGGAGGCCACCGCAGTCGCATAGGGATGCATGACCTGCACCAGTTACAGGTCAAATGCTGCATTGTAGAATTTTCATTCGGGGGTCCAGGGATCAAACAACATCCAATTATGACAAATCAAATATGCACACAACATGGAAATGACATTCCGGACTCAACAGATTCAATGAAACTGACATCCGAAGTTGTTTACTCAAAGTGACCCCTCAAACCAAAAAGGCCAAAAGTGTATTTTTTTTGCCAACACCTCAAAATTGCAACCGTAAGTCCAAAAATTATACGAACTCCTCCCCTAGACTAAATTCATTATTCTAGAGCTGCTGGAAGCATCAGAATTTCAATCTGACACTCCAAACATTGAATTACCACTCAAGCTCCACCTTAGGCCATAAACCTAACTAAAATCCATAATTTTGCATAACTTGCAAATGAAACCTCTAAAAGACAAACTAAAGATCAATCTTGACTTTTTTGGTATTTTGGAGCTAACAAAAATATCAAAATTAAATTCCGAGATCATTTTGAAGGAAAGTTGACTTTTGTCAATGAGTACTTAGTTTAAGTCTCTAAAATAGGGAATTTGAGATATTTCTCAACTGAGTCGCAAGGGATCCGAATTGTCAGTCCCAGTAGGTCAAAAATGACTTGGTGCAACTACCAAAATGCTCTAGAATATAAAATGTCATGTATTTATCATAAATGACCACGAGGGTTATTAAAGCTTATTTCCTAATGTTTTGGTTGCCTGCTAGGCTTTGTGGCTACTCTTCTGTATGTTTGACTACTCTTCTTGCCTTCATTACTATCACGTTCAGTGGTTATATTTTCTTATGTTCCTATTTCTCTTATTGGTCTATAGTTGAGCTGGTTATGTTGGAGCTCCAGGTACGTATCGAATTTGGTCATGATTTTCTTGTGATGTAGGTTTTGTGTTATACAAAGATATTCAATGTTCCTTCATACTTGTTAGCTAATGCTACACACACTGATAGTTGATCCTTCACCACATTTACTAGCTTTTTCTACAATTACCATTTTTTTTTGTTCATTATGTGTGATTTCCTTATTTTCTTATGGTCGCTCTTTACCTTGCTTATGCTTACCTTTGCCCGGTCATCATATGATGCCTATGGAATATGCATTTTTTTGGTCCTCCTACTACACTTCTGAATCTTATTGTGATGCAGGTCTTAGCATTTGTCATCAGAGGAGACGTAATCGTACAAGCTAGTTCAGTGCTATTTCAGGAGATATGGTGAGCAATCAACATTTATGCTAGCCGGTCTTCCTTTTGTCTTTATAGTTATTCTAGTTGGAGTATTGATAGCTATTCTATTTTTTTTGGCCTCATTGTGGGTTATAATTTATACTATTTTGCATGTAGATACTCGACATCCATGACACTAGGTTCTGGCAGATTTATTTTCTAATTTGTATTTTGTTTCTACTTCTTTTCTGTTCCCCATTTTTTTTCTTTTGACACTTGCTTTCTTCCTGTCGCTACCTTCTCTGGTATAGGGTTTGTCTTTTCTATAGGTGGTATGTATAACCATCATAACTCAATTTTTAGGTCGTGAGAATTACACCTTTGTTGCACATTTACTATCCCCTAATCCATATACCCTGTATTTATTGCATATTTCAAAGGAGATATTCATGTAGTCAATAAAAGATATGGATATTTAAAATAACGAGTGGATAACTAATTCAACCTCACCACCAAAATTTAAAAACTAGGCATACTTTTGAAAAAGGTGGTCATTTAACGACAGATTTTGAAAAAAAATACCCAACATGTGGACATCATCACAAGAGTAGTCTACGATTCAAAGAATTCTATTGATATTAACACTTATAGCATAAGATATTTATTTATTATAATATGGAATAAATAAAAACAAAGGAAACTATAATAAAAAAAAAAAAAAAAGAAGTTATCACACATAATAAAAAGAACAAAAATGCATGCACCAACAAGTTGAATCATCAAAAATAATTAAAGACCCATGAATGAGAATAGAAATTGGGTAATCGAAGTATCATATCATAATATTACATACCAAAAATAATAATGCCTCTAACTCAAATAAATGCATTATTCTTAACACAATACAACTAAGATCAAAGAGAAGAATGAGTGTAAGGGACTTATTCGGACGAGTTAAGTTTTAGATGATGAGTGGATCGTAAAAGCACCCTATCTCTGGGAATCAGTGACCAACTCAACTCTAGGTATTTATATTCTTTTTGAGGAGTTTTTACGTGGAAAAAAGTCTCGTTGGTGAGTTTGGACCCACTATCTCCTATCTGAGACTGTCCTGCACCAACCTTTTCAAAGTATCTGCCACTATAGCCTACTTTATATATTGCAGATCTCCAATACATGTAATATGGTTAAATGTTGGAAACCTTGTCATCTATTTCCCATACTGCTCAATTTCAGGGGAATCCTTATTGTCATCATCATCAGGTATAGATTGGACTATGGAGCAAGGATATTCTCTATAACTAAAGGTGGAATTTTGCACCCTTAATTGATATGTCTTGTGAAGGTTCCTCAAATAGAATTGTTAATTTATGGACTTCAACTAATTTAAATAATTCCTCAAAGCATAAATAATATCCTACATACATTGTTAATCCATTTACTCTTCTCCTTTTGTCCTCTTTGACGGATGCACTCAAGTTACCAAATGTTTCCTATACGATCTCAAAGTTTCTTTATTACTCCTAATATCCTCACACAGGGATATCAAAGAAACTTGAATACCATCCTAAATCAATTTTGAAATATTATTTTTAAATCTAGCTTTCCTGATCCACAACATAAGATAAATTACCTATTTTAATGATTGTTTCTGGTATAATAAAAATCTAAAAGGAGCGGTAGTTGAGGAAGGCATCGAACTGGAAGCATTCAGTGGAGGTGGTTTTGATGGACGAGAAATAGGTTTCATATGAGTAGTAGTGATGGAACAATAGGAGTAGGAGTAGCCTCGAGGAGGTAAATCTCTGCACCCTCACACCCAACATAATTAAGATCAATCACTGGTGAAGAATCAATTTGATACTTCTCAACTTGTTGGACTTTATACTCTAATTTAATTTGCTAAATATAAACTATGGAGGTTAGATTAATTTCAAAATCGGTCATCATATACAAAAGAACATATATTTGTCGACAAACTCTGTTATCAGGCTTGGAAAACAAAGTAAGGTGCTCTCCTGCATAACCCTATTTATTCTTTATTAATCCATAATGGCCCTAATAACACAAACTTATGATGCCAGATAATTGATTACTTTTTTGATGATAATAGATTGCTATTCATAAAAATTCAACTAATACTGAGTCAGCACATTGATGTTCGTCTTGTTGATTTACACCCCTAGTTCAATCTATGGTTGATAGGTGTCAGTAAACATTAGGGAGAACCAACCCTTTGGGGAATCAAGTTTTTTTTTTTTTTTGAATCATTCAACCAAATAATGAATGCCATCATTTTCACAATCCAACAATTTGTCGATTGTAGATATATCACATCTCAAACCCTCAGATCGTAACACTATCTCTCACCTTGTTTGGATTATTCTTCTCTCTTTTCGAGAAATCCCTCTTCATGTGCCATGTAGAATTTACAAACCCAAGAAGCACTATATGTGGGTTTGGATTTCTTGAAAGTTGAAACCCGTGAAACTTGATTTTATCCAAAATAAATAGAAATCTTTCATGTATACCAACAGTTGAAACCTACTTCTCTTCAAAGATAGAACACATTCCTTCCACCTTGAGCATGTTCAATATTTTATTAGCTCTAGTGTCATGTTTATCCCTCTCTCTCTTTCAAAGAGTTCTCCAAAAAGTATGCATAGGATTAAGGACTAAAGTGGTTTTGCTTTATGATTTACCATAACCCCCATAAAAGGAGCAATCGATGCTTGAGCAGTTTGATTATGTTTTAACTCAGACTCTTCATCAAAACTCACAACCTTCTTCTTTTTAGATATCTCGGCAGGTGACTCCTTTTTCTTTTGAACCAACCTTTTGGGATTTGTACATTCAGGAATTTCAACCCTATTGTTTTTTTCATTATAATGAGATAGTTTTTGGGTTATGTGTTTCATGGGGGTCATATCTATGATAGGAATCAATAAATAATACAAAAATAGGGCTAGAATATCAAATAAGTAGGACCAAGCATTGCCAAACTACTTAGGCAGATCGCCAAAGAGCTTAGTGATATCAAAACCCATTTCCAAACTAAATAATTTTGTTTCTCTATCTATAGAGATTTTAGAAATTTAAGGTGCAATTTTTACAAATCACAAAACTTATGGTTTCAAGCCTAGTTGACTATGCACTTTTTCGATATGAGGTGCCCTTTGTATTTTGACAATGACTCTGGTGTATCACCAAAGGGCTTATAGTCATCTCCAGATTGACTTATATTATCCACACTCTTGTTTGGTAGAAATATAAAATAAAACCCACCAATACAATTAATTAAGCAATAAATTCAATAGGTAATCATACCTCCTTTTTATTTGAATTAAGAAAAATAATAAAACAACTAACTCTATAAACCCCAAATCATATCATTCCAAATTTCAAGGTATTCCACGTGATTGATAAATAACGGGAACCACAAACAATCATGTAACATATGTAGAATACCACATAATAATAAATATTAAAGAAAAAAAGGTTTCACAATATACAGATATGCATGATCCCATTGCCTTAATGAAATATTCTAACACTTTTATTCAATTATAAAAATAAATAAGATTAGTATACCTTTTAAGAGAAAGAGAGACGACAACAAAATATGATCCGATAGGTGTAACACAGTGGTGCTAATATTTTTAAGGTACTTCAATAATAGTGGGTGTAACAATGGATTGATCGTGTGTGTGAGATAGTTGAAAGTGAGAAAGGAGAGTATATGGAAGAAAGGGATTGAGAAACAAGAGTTAGAATTTCAAACATGTTGTGACCCTTTATATTCACACTTTTGTCTATGCCCGACATATGTCATCAAATTATTTCGCGAGTCATAAAATATTTGGTGAGTGACCAAACGTGAATTGCATCACCTAATTTACCAGTCACTCAGATTATGAGGTGTGACTTTGGCGGTTCGCCAAAGTATTCAGCTTTACATCAAAGTGATAACCACTGTTTTCCCTACAAATATTTGTTTGGAACATGATTTTCACATTCCCGACATCTGGTACACCTACCTGACTCAATCACGTTATTCAAAGAAATATGAAATAGAAATTTGTTTTCTTCTAAGAAGCTTCATAGTTAACATTGTGGCATAATGGTGTTTCATAAATTTAAAGCATCATTAGGTAGATCATCTCAATCTTTAAAACCCTTAGGATACTTACAAGAGATTTATTTAAGAATTAACCACTGATTGTCAGCCTCAACCCATCAGGGAATTCCAATTCAACCGCTCGACTAGGGTAAATGTTCATAACTTTGAATAGTCCCAGCTATTTTGACTTGATTTTAGCCAGAAATATGTCAAACTCTGAATCGAATAGAAACACGTCATCCCCAACTCATAATGATCTTTTTGAAATCTTTGCATCATGCAAAAAAATTTCATTTACTTTTTGTAGAGCGAAAATATTTTATATGATCCAAGGCTAAATCCATCAATCTCTTTCCATTTCTCCACTCATGCTAGTGAGGCATCATCATACTTATATTCAATTACTTCCAAGCCCAATGAGCTCATGCATAATTTTTGTTGGAATATCTTAAGATTTTCCAAGTTCTAATTGATAAATCGACATCTTGGTGAGTGTTTTGAAAGTAGTTCGATATGCCCAAAGGGAATTATACAATTTCCTCACCTACTAAGTTCGATTTGCACTAATCAGCTTTTCCAATATCCTTATTGTATCCATATTGGATAACTCTACTTTCCCACTAGCTTGCAGGTGGCAAGGTGTTGTAACCTTATGATTTACCCCATAATGTACTAGAAATGCACAAAAAAACTATTGAAAGAATGAGTATCACCATCTCTAATAATAGCTTGAGGGTGTTGAACCTTGTGAATATGTGTTTTTCTAAGACTTGCATGATACTCTTGATTTTATTATTGTGTAATGAAATAACCTAGAACCACTTTGATAAATAACAAAGGCCATCAATATGCACTTATTATCATAATAACTAAACAAGTTGCCCATGAATTTAATATCCCACATACCAAATGACTCAACGTCGGGAATTTGTATCAAATGCATTTCATGTCTCCTAAAGATTCTTCCTTACATTTGAAATTGAGCATTAAATAGACTTATTTCATTGGCATATCTGTGAAAAATATGCAATTATAAACCAATTTAAAGAACTCCATCTACCATCCTTATTCTCATATGATTTTCTTCAACAAATAAGGAGTAACAGCTTCAACTATGGCCTATATTTTTGATTCGGATACATACCTCCAAATTACACCATCCACACATTCCCTAAATAAATAGGGTTCATACCATAAGTAACCCTTAGAATCATGAAGAAAAATCTTCAATAAGCAAAAATTATACTTCCATAATGAGACCACACATAAGAAAAATGAAAAAGTTTGCATACCAAGGTACCATGATATTTAAAGCAACCCATCGGGCAATGACTCATTGATATCAATTTCTCACAAATATTAACCACCCGATTCAAGGTGGGACAAATGGTTAGACACTTGATTTCCCTTTATTACCTAATCAATTCTTGGTCGGTATGAACAACTACCTTTGTACCCAAAAGATAGGCTCAAAACTTATCAAAAGCATAAAAAACCACTAAGATTTGTTGTTAATGGTGTAGTTCCTTTGAGAGTCATTCTAAATCTTACATAGACATGATAGAAAATTTTAACGTTCTTCTTACTAGGAACAAGATCAAAAAAAAAATTCTTTCATCACGCATTAACTCAAATATTTGAGACCAATTCAGATCCACTATAATTTAAGAGGTTGCAAGTTTTTCCTTCAAAAAGTTGAAAGCCTGAAGAAACTCTTCATTTAAATCAAACTTCAGTTCTCTCATAGGCCATTTACATAAATAAAAGGAAATATTTGAAAACTCTTTAGTGAATTTACAATCAATCTCGGTGTGCCGAAGAAAACTATTTACTCCTTTGAAGGATATTCAAGATTGAAACTTATTTATTAGTTCTGCCTTTTCTTAATCAACATGAATACCTTGTCAAGAATGTTTTTTAACAAGAACGGGGCCTTTCTTCAACATGGACTGGAATTTCCAATTCAACACAAGATGGTTTTCTGCACAATGTTACAACACTTTGATTGAATGCTCTAATTAAACTTCAAAGGAATCACCAACAAATGAAAAATTACCTATGAAAACCTTGATTGTATCGTCAACCATATCTAAAAAAAATAGGCAACACCTTTAAAAAGTAACGGATGCATCGAACAACCCAAATGGTATTAATCTAAAGGAAAATGTCCTATAAAGATATGTGAATATTGTCTTACATTGGTCTTTAGGTGTAATTAATATTTAGTTATTGGTAACGCTCAACTATTCCCTTAAATTTATAGGCGGTTTTTGTCAATATAATTTACCCAACTACTGGATCCACAAGGAACTAATTTCTAACTCATGTTTGGTGAAAGGATTCACTACAAGTTATATCTATGGTTCAAGTAACTAGTAAATTGAATGGGGGAAATTGTGAGAAAAGGGAATAACTGTTAATTTAGGTTTTGATTATTTTTAATGTCCTTCAGGGCCATATTCTTTATTCACATGGTTTTTATAAGCTTAGACCATGTGACTTTTGCAAATCCCCCAAGTCTTTTTGACTTGCTGGGACCAATAAGTTGGCTCCCTAGTAGTTTTAAGGTTTGAATTCCTTTGAAATGATAGATTTTTGGGCCTTACTCAACTTATATGATTCCAATTTTTCTTTTGATCAATTTCTTGAGTCCATAATATCGGTTACATAAATATATTCCATATACAGAGTGTTAGAATTAGACTCAGATTCCAATCCGGGTGCTTTTTGAAAAATTTCCAAAAATATGTCAGGGGAGGTACATGGGGACCGATTTATCAATTATCTTTTCTTCCTCACAAAATTTCCTGCATATTTATTTCAATTATCTCCATTTTCACTAAAAGTGGAGCTTCATAAAAATTTTTTGGAGCATGATATGAAGGTTCTATTTTGTAGAAACTCGTTACGTGATTGTACTATCACTTCTATCGGGTAATTCTTTATTTTTTTAATTATAAAAACATTTAGGGATTATTTCTTCCAAAATCACCTTTAAATTGAGCCTATTTTGTACCATATGATGTATGAGTTGTGCTCTACGTGTTGGTATAAATATTTCTTTTTTTTTAAGTTTTTAGGGGTTATGAACCCATTTTCAGTTTGGATTTTCCCCACCATTTATATAGAAATATGGGTCTCATTTACTTGTCTTGACACTTGGGTTAAGTTTTTCTAGCCTAGGGTGATAATGAGATTCACACATAATTGTTGGATATTTTGGCATGCTTCTGACGACATCACCAGAATCTAGGTAGGATATGATCTACTTTATTCACACTGGGTGTTAGTTTATTATATGTATGGTAAATCACCAACTTGGGGATGGAATTATTAGTCGGGCCCAGATATTCTTATTGTTCTGGGCTATGGCCTACATAACTAGCTTGTAGCTTAACAAATCACTCTAGGGCTGTAGTTCCCGATTCACATATCTTACACCGACTCTGGAAGATGGTGTGGATGGGGAAGGAGTAACACCTTTCAAGCGTGTTATTGTATACCATATTTTGACCAAAGTGAGGTTGGGAAGGAAGATATACAAGTAATTATAACTTAGTAGCTATCCCCTTATTTAGGTTGGTTACTTTAGAGCTAGTCTAGGTAGGATATTTATTTTGTATTTTACCTAAGAAGTATATTTGGTCAGGGAATGTATTGCCTTTTAGGACATACATATCCGATATGGCTATGATTGTTAATTAGACGCCTCTTTTGCTGACATTATACCAAGACGAATATAACTTTGTTAGGTAGTTAGTATCCCTGTGTGATGATACCATGACCTATCCTAGTGTGATAGTGGATTGTGTTGTATTGAACTAAGCTACAACAGCTCTGTATCATTCCCTATATGGGTGTGTATTAGACCTCAAGGCGCACTCTCTAGGCAATTGTTACATCATTGAAATGATTACTCATGGCTCGAGACCGTAGTTGGGCAAGGAGAGGATATACCTTGTGACTAGGGCTTGGTAGCCATCTTAAGGATTCTAGTTAGTTGCCTTAGACCCGTTTATGTTTTTGATTTGTTCTGTATGGTGAGCATGCATTAAATGTTTTAAAAGGTAACCTGATTTTGAAAGCATTATAACTGGAAATTAATTTCATATATATACTTAAATATTCCATGGTTGTGCTTATGAGCTGTGTGGAGCTTTTTTCTCACACTACTTGAGGAAATTTTCTCACTATCACTATGATTTCTATACATTGCCAACACGAGTAGGTGGGATTTATTTAGTTTTGAATTTTTGCGTACATAGCTTGACTTAAGTTCCACTAAGATATGACATACAATTTAATCCATTATTTTGGACTTTTGTCCATGATGACTGTGGAACTAATTGACTTTTTACGAGGTTTTGACTGCAGATTCGAGTCCCTCACTGACCCTGCAAATATATTCACTATGTTTAGCGCATGATACGTAGCCCGGGGGAGGGTTATATGAGGGAATTGTGGTATATGGTTCGAGCCATCTGTGAGTCCTCTTAATTTGGGAATACCTAGAGAGGGAGCATTCCAACACTTATTTACTTTTCTAGCACCACTTTGTATTGTATATCTACCCGTTGACTTTCACTCTTCAGAACATACGGGGGGAGTACCTTTTCGATTACATGTTTGCTTAAGTGTACCTACTAGTAGAATGGGGTAATAGCCTAGTTTTTTTGGTAGACTTTTTTTGTTCCCTTCTCTCTCCATTAGCTAATATTTGTGTACTTGCTGTAATTGTTGTTATGCTAGATAGTTTATAGTTTGTATTCACTTATTGGTCCTTCCTTGTATTGGTATGTTGGAGCTCTAGGTACATGTCACGTTTTGTCATGATCTGCTTATGACCCAAGTCTATGTGTTGT
>JBDJHY010261858.1:0-10488 GCA_039654485.1 Withania somnifera
AAATTGCGTGGAGACAGAAAAAGGCTTAGATAGATAATTCGAACTAACACTAAACTGACTAGTACTATATGGGGAAACAAAATGCAGAGTAGATTCAGGGTCTAAAAAAGAATACATATCACTGTTATGATGCTTCAATATACTTGAGATAACATCCGCAGACTACTCCTGTCTAGAGCCCAATGCATAAAACTAATTTTGGCACTGTCTCTTTCGATAGTAGAAGATGCGCCCTACTGAGCTTTATAGTTGTTGGTGCTCCTATAGAAGAGGTGTCCTGAGATCTATTACCTTATTTAGTTGTAGGAAAATTTATAATCTTGTGCTCTAGATTACCATACCCAAAGATATCCTTACACAGATAATCCTGAATCTTGTAATCGCTCTAGACACACCCAAAACATACATCATGTCCCATCAAATATTTACCTTAGAGGTTTTTACTGTACTTTCCACAAACAGTGTTAGCAAGACCTTTAGTAGTATTACCCTAAAAAGAAGGACTTAGATGCCCAATTCAGCTGACTTTGAAAAGGTTTGAAGTTTAGAGAAGGGGTACTAGATGATAAAGGGGTTGGAGCCTTGGAATTTTCTAGTTGTTGTTGTTATCTGTGAGCTCTGTCAGACTTAGGCTGGCTAAACTCTAAAGGGCCAGTCTTGGCATTCTTACTCTTGTGACTCTCTCTCCATTTAGCCTTATCACCTTTAATCTTCTTTAAGTGAAATATTAGGTGACTCATATCCATGTCACTACTTAAAGTAGCCACTCTTCTTGCCTTTAACAAATGAGTGGAGAGATGAGAAACATAAATGCCCATAATGTTGCATATATCAACAACCATGTCTGGGGCATAGAGAGAAAACTTGGTAAACTTTTTCCTGTATTCAACAACAAACATGGAGCCCTGCTCCAAACTCAGAAACTCTCGCATCTTTTCCTCTTTCTTCTCTCTCAAGAAGAATCTAGTCTAAAAGCCTCCTCAAACTCAGACCATAAAGATTAGGCTTCACCTTCCAATCAAATCTTCTTTGAGGGATCTGCCCATGATCGGTCCATATTTTCAGATGATAAAAGCCACGGTCCACTTTATCTACCTCTGCCACTATCATAATGCAAAAATTTGGTAAACCTGATCAACGAGATTATCTAAATCCTCAACCACTCTAAAACTATGGAAGTGTGGAGGATACACTCTGAGGAACACCCTCATTCAAATTGCACCAGTATCCTAACCAACTAGTTGGGCTACGGGGGTAGCCATCTGTTTCTGGGCCTGAGCAATAACAGCCTGAGTAGGTAGCTGAACTGCATTTCTGAACTCAACAGTAGAGAAAGTCTCTAGTTACGTCTTTGAACTAGAGGAGCTATAACTGGAGATGGGGCCTGAACCCTGGCCTAAAGACCATACTATATGTGGGATGGAGCTGCATTAGTAAGTTGTGGAGGTATGATCTGAAACGCGTAAAGCATAAGTCAGAAAAGAATTTCTAAAAAAAATTATAAAAATATTTTCTTCATATCAAACACGCCCTTAATATTACTCCTTCATAACTAGGTAGAGGTATTGTTTAGACATTAGTTAAAAATAATAATAAAATGTCACACCTCTAGCTATGATGTACAACTATCACTACGCTTGAAGTTTTTTTTCATTTTAATGAACTTCAGCGAGCATTATACATAAATTGGAAAAATATCACCACAATTTGGTATAATATTTTTGTAAAATTATTCTAAGACACAACATGATGAATCCAAAAAGACCAACAACTACTTGAATATGGAAGAGTCTTCTTTATGAATGTTGATTGCAGTAATTCCAAATAGTGTACCTATAAAACGAAGGTCCCAAGGTGGTCCCAGGGGTAATTCTTCGATGCTTAAGTTAGTATAAAGCAGAGAAAGAATTCCACTAGTATTGAAGAGTAGTTAATTGAGCGTACCTTTGCCTTTGATCCCTCTTGGATTTTATAGGCATTTTTGGTAACCTTGATCGGTAGATGTTAGGATTCTGTAGTGATCTCCTACCATAACTCTACTTCTTAATAATGGTATTCTAGTCATACCATCATTCTTTAGTTACCAATAGTTTTTATTCAATTAAGGTAATTATCTAAATATAGCAATTATAATATTGATATAATAGACTTTTACTACTGTTATTCTACAATAGTCCCCCTCTGGGAGTCGAAGTGTGTGTTTACGCTATTTGACTGAAACAATGATGAAGATTTGTGTGGTTTTGGAATTTTCCCCAAGCTGATGTACGTGGATGAGTTCAATCGATTTAAATGATTTACCTTGCCTAGCCTAGCATGGTACCAAGTGCTTATCTTGGGTGAGTTAGTATGGATTTTGCCAAGGTAAATTATTTATTATTACTAGCTGAGGATTCGACGTCGATAACTGAGGTCATATGCTCAGGAGGTTACTTAGCACTCATATATCTATTTCGACTAGGTTGACAAGGTTCGATGTCGGAACTTTATGTATGTTGAGGTAATATCCTCCCCGAGGTGAATTACTCTGGCTTTTATGTGAGCCTGCCGATGACCATGGTGACTGACTAGAAGTCGTATTATCTAAAGTCGGTCTAACCTCAGGTAGTTTTTTAAAAAAGGGCTAAGGCAGGATTTTTACATTATTTCCTGCCTTTTCTTTCCACGTGTCATAATCCCCTTAATTTTTAACACGAGCCACAATCTCTATAGGAGACATATCGTCTTCTGTCTATTTTGTCATAGGAATAGGTGAATTTTACTGTATCATGTCTTTTCACTTTTTTTCCCAGTAAATGTCATAATTTCCCAGTGAATTTTACTGTATCATGTCTTTTCACTTTTGTCACCACATATATATATGACCCAACTTCTTCCACCTATTCTTTTTTGGTCATAGCGTTTCTTTTCCTTAGAATTTTTCATCTTTTATCATAACTTTCTCGCCTCTTCCTTTTGTTATCCATTTACGATCTCGAGTTTCTAGACACATCGTACTTTCTCTCGTGTCGAGTAACATTAGTAAGTATGTCTTCTTCCTCTCCTTTGTCTTCTTATCCTTCTTTTGGGTATAAGGCTAGGGTGTACCGTGTGGGTAACAATCTACCCCTGGTGCAATCTTTGACTGCTTCCCTCCTAGATTCTAGGGGACAGGATTTAGAAGTTTTAAGGGTAACAAGTAGTCTTTCAACGGAGTATTTGTTTCCTTTTCTCATGAGGTACCACTTTCCTTTTTATTTTGAATTCGTTCTCCCTTCTGCTTGTGATACGTCTTGTTTCCCTCCTTTGGGGTTTTGTACCATGTACACTGAACACATAGTGGGCTAGTTGAGGTTTCTAATATTCCTTTTATTACTTGGTGTTATGGAATCTTTTAATCTCAACCTCGCCCAGTTAACCCCTAATGCAGTGCTTGCCATAGTGGGTTTCACCCTGGCTTGCTACAAAGCTGGGGAAGTGCCTTCTGTGGAACTGTTCAAACATTTTTTTTACTGTATAAAACTCTAGTGCTTTGAGGGGGTGGTAGTTTTTTAGCGTACTTCATAGTTTTAGGATCAATTTCCCTTCTAAGGTGTCCAATTGGAAGGGAAAAACTTTCTTTTTAGGTTAGACGGATGCCATTTTCTTTCGGATTGGAACTTTGGTCGAATTAAGTATGTGACGCCTTACAACATCGATCCCTTATAGCTTGACCTTTTTGATAGGATTCCTCCTCACCACTGTCGTTTCACAAATGCTGACCTGTTCCAAACGCACATCAGTGTTTTTAACCAAGGTGGCGAGGTGTTACTATACGAGGCGGTCCCACCTGAAAGGGACCCAAGTAGTTTAGAAGTCTATTTTTATCAAGGTGTTTTTAGTAGACTACCTGAGTTGACCTTAATGCTTTCTGTGTTTCAGTGGTGCGTGTGAGCCTCGTGTCAAAAAAGACGCATTTTATCCCTTCTACTAGGATGACCTCAGAGTTCGGGCTAGCTAGGGTGGGTGTTGATCCTCAATCGGTTCACTTGACTGAAGTTGTCAACCTTGTTGAGTAGTCTAGAGGGGACCAAGAATAGAGTCCGATTTTTGAGCCTAGGTCAAAGAGACCAAGGGTTCCTCATGTGGCTCCTGCTGAGGATGTGTCTCTGGTCAACCTCAGTGAAGTAAGATGCCATTTTCTTTCTCATGGTTTTACTTAATGTTTTAGACCTTAATTCCCATCTGATTTGCCTTTTTCTTGCAGGCTTTATTTAAGACAGCGTCCACCTTTGAGTAGAGGGAGGGCGGCGCAGCTGAAGATTTCTACTGCGAAAAAGAGTAGCCATAGATCTCGAAGCCCATTTGAAGGCCTTCGAAGAAAGGGGGAGGGATGATATAGAGAAAATAAAGGCGGCAGAGCTAAAAATAAAGGCTTCCAAAGAGAGGGAAAAAATAGCCGAGGAGAAGTAGTGGGGTGTCGAGGTGGAGCTTTGTTACCTGAAAGCGAACTTCGTAGACCAGTGAGGAGAGTTTGTTGAGGTCCTATTTGATAAGATCACTATGACCATCACCTTTCCGGAGTATATATCGTTGATACTGCTATAAGGGTGGTGGCATTAGATGAGGTTGCTTGGGCCTACCCAAATCTTCTGGTTCGAAGTGAACAATTCAGCTATGATGGGCATAGGATATGATTAGGGTTATTCTCAACCTTCCTAAGCTTTTATTAATTCACTTTATTTCCCAAAGCTCTTCTGTTTTGACGGTGGAGGAGTTGAGAGCCTGAAACGAGGATGCTGATCCAAAAATCGTGGAGTTTTTGGATGCCAAGGTGATCGTGCCTGCCTCTATTGATCCCACGAGCCTAGTTTCTTAGCCCTTTGCTGAGGTGATTACTGAGGTCCCTGCAGTCCTTGCCAAGGTGACTGCTGAGGTCCCTGCAGCTAACCCTTCTGTTGAGCCGACCATGGAAATAGAGCCGATCTCGGCCATCCCCCAGAGCAGAGATAATGTATAGCTTCTTTAGGACTTTGTTACTTTTATACTTTCTTTATTTGTCTTAATTTTGTAAGTATTCCAGGCTTTATGGCCCCTATCAATAGAATGAAATGTTCCATTTACTTTATGCTTTCTATTAGTTTTGATTCTATTAGTTTTGATACTTTTTTATTATGTCCTCTCAGCGAATTATCCCTTACACTCTTGAATAAGTGGAAAAAGAGAACTTTTTCCTTTAGTGGCTTCTCCAAAAAGGGACAAAGAGTTGCACCTTAAGGATGAGTTCATCAGATATTTCAAGTCTCGTCTGTCCCAGAACACCGAGTTTTAAGGCCTGGTGAAAAAAATGAGAGTGTGCTGCAACGAGAGGGATTACATTAGAGAGGAGAAAGAGGGGTTGATACGAAAGGTTAAGGTCCTCCGAGGTGATGTTCGCACCCTGGTAGGAATTACGGAGAGGTTAGTGACTTTGTGGAAGGCCAAGGTGACCCAGCTTGAATTGGATTTTAATCACCGAGAAGCCGAGGTGAATCTCTTTCGGGATCAGATCAGAGAGTATGAGAGGATCATGTTCTAGGAAGGGGGTCACCTTACCATAGATGAGGTAGAAGAGCTGTTTACCGAGATGACCACCCTGCTGCCAGCTTGTCTACTTCTCAGGGAGAGGCTTCGTCGATTTTAAGAGGAATAAGGCTATCTTGGAAACTATCCTGGATATGTACGAGGTCATGAAAAAGCGGCCTCAATATTTTCAAAGGAACATATAGGCCAACACGATTCAAGCGAGGGCTTCATCCATTATTCCAGTGCAAGGGAGGGGACGAGGTAGAGTAGCACAACGGCGTTGGAATTAGAAGATAAAGTTTTGTAATTATAGATGAATAGGCTTTATCCTTCTTTTTTTGTGAGTTGTACCTTTGAAATTTATTTATCTATGGTGATTTCTTATGACTATTTGAGTAACTTTTTTTAGTTTTGACTAACTATGTATCCCTTTTGTCACTAAGCTTTTAAGGGTGAGGTAATCTTAGCAAACCGATGTAAAATCAATTTTATTTTTTTAAGGTATCTCATAAGACTGGGCTCTCGTGAGCGAGGTGAATTGATATAAGATCAATTTTGGTTTTTTGGAGTCTTTTCCGAAGCGAGCTCTTATGAGCGAGGTGTATTTAATTTACCGATGTAAGATTATTTGTATTTGTTCTACGGTGTCTTTGCCGAACTGAACTCTTGTGTGCGAGGTGAATTTGATTAACTGATGTAAGATCATTTTCTTTGTTCTGCGGTATTTTTTCCAAATCGAGCTCCCATGAATAGGGCCAATTTAGTTTGTAATTGCGGTTCTCTATCAAACTGAGCTTTTTTTAGGTCGATTTAGTTTTAACTTGGTGCTTTGCCAATCCGAGCTCTTTTTTAGGTTGATTTAGTTTTAACTGTGACACTTTGCCAAATCGAGCTCAGGCTCGAGGTCAATTTACTTTATTTGCGGTGTTTTACCAAATCGAGCTCCTATGTTTGGGGTCGAATAAAAATTACCCCATATAGACTAATCAAAAGCAACATAAAAGACCTTTGCAAAAATAAACATGGAAGAAATAATTTTATTAAGGCATAAATAACATGTGTTGCTAGGGCATATTATTGATGAAACCAGCGTAAATTACTTATGTGCTAGGTTCAAGGTATCTGAGTGCCATCTAGCCTGGCTAACTTGTAGCTTTCTGTGTTAGATGTCTCGGTCACTTCATAGGAGCCTTCCCAGTTTCCTTTAAGTTTTACGATCTTTTCAGTTCGACTGAATTCATTTCGTCTTTGGACATACTGGCTTGGGCTGAATTGGGTATTTTTTACCCTGTCGTTGTAGTATCTAGCCTTGTCTTATTTGCACCTTGCTTCTGAAATAGCTGCCATCTCTCATTTCTCCTCTAGGAGGTCGAGGTTTAACCTGAGCTCTTCTTCATTAGCCTATTCGACATAGTGTAATATCCTCGGACTCGGCACACCTATCTCAGCGGGGATTACTACTTTTGTTCCATATGTGAGGCTAAAAGAGGTCTCCCCATTAGGTGTTCTTGGAGCTGTCCTATATTCCCATAGGATGTTAGATAGATTCTCCACCCAGTCTCCCATAGCTTTTTCCAGCCTCATTTTTAAGCCTTGTATCAGGGTTCTATTGGTTACTTATATCGGACCATTTTCCTAAGGATGGGCCACCGAAGCAAACTGCTAAGTGATTTTCATCTCTTCACACCACGATTTGAATGGGTCGTCTGCAAATTTCTTCCTATTGTCCGAGATGATCTTCTTTGGTATGCCAAACTCGCACACAATATTCTTCCACACAAAACCCACGATATTCTTCCTTGTTATTTTGGCTAAAGGTTCTGCCTGTACTTATTTGGTAAAGTAGTTAATTTCTACAGTTAATTTCTACTACCAGGAATTTGACCCTCCCTGGGGCCTCTAGTAAGGGGCCTACAATGTCGATCCCCCATTGTGCGAATGCCCAGGTACTTTGTATCGAGATCAACTCACTCTAGGATCGCTGAGTTACTGGCGCATGGTACTAACACCTCTGACACTTCTGTATGAAGTCTTGTGCTTCTTGGACCAAGGTTGGCTAGTAATAAGCCCATCTTAAAATCTTATTTTCCAATCCTCTTAGCCCTAAGTGACTACCACACGACCCCTCATGTACCTCACGCATAATATAGTTGGCTTGGTTAGGCCTCATACATCTCAGAAGTAGTTGCAGGAAGGATCTTTTGTAAAGGATCCCGCTGTCCAGTACATACCTGGGAGCCTTAAGATGAAGCATTCTGGCTTCTGCAGGATTAGATGGTACTTCCCCCAAGGTTAGATACTTTATGATTGGGGTCATCCAATTATTATTTACCTAGTTCACCATCGAAATATTGGCTTTAGCGGTGCTTGGGTTGTGGATGTATTCAATTATCACGCCCTGGTTTCTTTTTACTTTCTCGGAAGAAGCCAGTTTACTAAGAGCATCTGCCCTTGTGTTTTCTCCTTGTGGTATCTGAGTTATCTGGAAGTATGAAAAATTTCCTAGCAACCCCTTTACTACCTCCAAGCATCTTTTTAGTTGGGTGTCTTTCGTCATAAAAGTGACTTTTACCTGGTTAACCACGATTTGGGAGTCACTGAAGACTGAGATTGATTCTACCTTCATCTGTTGGGCTACGCGAAGACTTGCTATCAAGGCTTCACACCGCATTGTTTGTCATCTTAAAAGTGAAACACAATGCATAAGACGTCTCAATCCCTTCAAGGCTTGTGAGGAGGATTCCATCCCCACTTTTTTCTTCTTTGGAGGCGCTTTGGGTTATTTATTATTATCGGGTCATTTTATAAGGGCTTCTACTACTTTCGAGGTGGAATTATACATCTCAACCAGAAAGTTTACTAAGGCCTGGCCTTTTATGGCTTTTTGGGGTCGGAAGTCAATTTTGTGTTCCCCGAGTTCAACGACCCACTTTATCAGTCGTCTTGATGCTTCTGGTTTTAGGAGTACTTGTTTCAATGGCACATCGGTGAGCACACGGATTGGGTGTTCCTGAAAGTAAGGATAGAGTCGCTGAACTGCAGTTATTAGAGATAGCACCACTTTTCGGTAGGTAAGTATCTCACATCGGCTGACAAAGTAGACTGGCTTTTGAGTTCTTTTTCCTTCCATGATGAGGATGGCGCTGACCGCCTTACTAGCTTCTTCCAGGTAGATGTACATGATTTCCCCTAATTTTGGCACCGCCAGTGCAGATAACGTCGTCAGGTGTTGTTTTAAGTCCTCCAAATATTTTTGACACTCATCTGTCCATTGGAAGTTTTTGGCGTTCTTGAGGATGCGAAGGAAGAGGAGTAGCTTTTCTGCTGACTTAGATAGGAAATGAATCAGTGTCGCCAAGAACCCCTTCAACCTTAGTATGTCTTTTAAGCACTTCAGAGATCTCATCTCCGACACCATTCTAACTTTTGAGGGGTTCACTGTTAATCCATTCTTAGATACTATGTATCCTAGGAATTTTCCCAAGCTGACACCGAACTTGCATTTTTCTAGGTTCAACTTCAGCCCTGTGTTTCTTAAGAGCTGAAGGATTTCCTTTAGGTCTTCCAGGCTTGTCTCCGGGGTCTTGTTTTTATGGCGAAGTTATTTACATAGACCTGCACTGTTTTGCCAACTTGATTTGGGAACACCCTGTCTACAAGCCTTTAGTAAGTGGCTCCTGTATTTTTTAGCCCAAACGACATCTTCTTGTAGGTAAACATACCCAAATCTGTGATGAATGCAGTTTTAAAGGCATCCCTTTCATCCATAAGCACTTGGTGGTAGCCTTTGTACAAATCAAGGAAACTTAGTAGTTCATATCCCGATACGGCTTCCACCTTCTAATCAATTACTGGCAAAGGATAACAATCCTTTGGGAAATGTTTGTTTAGGTTAGTATAATTGACACACATTCTCCATCCTCCCCCCATCTTCTTTACCAATACCGAGTTGGCTATCCAGGTCGAATATTTCACCTCGAAGAGAATGTCTACCGTCAATAGTTTCTCCATCTTGGTGTGAATGACTTGGTTTCTTTTAGGGGTAAATTTTCTCTTTTTTTGTTGCACCAGTTTGACTCTTAGGTCCATGTTCAATTTGTGGACCACTATTTCAGGTGACACTCCCTTCATATCTCTAGGTGACCAGGCGAAGACGTCTTTGAATTCTTGAAGTAATATGATTATCTTCTGGTGGAGGGCTGAGTTTCGAGATGAAGCTACGCTGACCTTTTTTCAGGGAATCTTGGGTCTAGAGAGACCTCTATTACTTCATCATCCGTTTTCCCCAATAGGACCACGTGAGACCTCTTCTAAGGTCGTAGCTGCTCACTCTTTAACTGCTATTGGTTCACCTCGGGTGCCTTTCTTTTGAGTTCAACCCTCATGCATTCCCTTGAGACCTGTTGGTCACCTCGGACTGAGGCTATCCTTTTTTTGGTGGGAAACTTCATCATGAGGTGGTATGAGGAGCAGAACACTTTAGATGGGGTTAGCCAATCTCTCCCTAGGATGATGTTATAAGGGGATGGGGCATTTACCACGTAGAATTCTACCATCATGGTTTTTAATGTGGGGTAGGCTTCCACAGTAACCGACAGCCAGATCATTACTTCGGGGATGACCTCCCCTTGGGTGAACGTCTGGAGTGGTTGGCTACTACGTATTCCCGTTGAGTTGAGCCTATCGAGATTTTTTTGGGGTTGGTATAATTGCCTTGACCTTGATACCCTTGAGTAGGGTATGGAGGGTATTGTGTCTGGGCGGAGTCCACCTTTTATTATGTTGGTATTAGCCTCGGCCGCCGGAGTTGTACCTTTGCCTCCCTAGGACTGGTGGTTTCCCCGGCCACTTCGTCCATGACCTCTAGTTCCTATGGTGTATTACATTAGCATCCCTTGCCTAACATATTCATCAATCTCTCTCATGAGATCTTTGTACGCTTCGGTTTCATGACCATGGTCATTG
>JBDJHY010261868.1:0-10488 GCA_039654485.1 Withania somnifera
CTACTTGATATGGGCACTAGATGCCAGACTATTGAGACCCTTGAGGCTTTGTGATTTGGGATGTGAGGATATGATGATGTTAGATTTATACGTGGTGATGCGGACCTGCCTTTGGGCTTCTACGTGACACAGAGGAGGTGGTATGTGGAGTATGAGGGATAACGTACACCGGGAACTTCTAGGGTAGCCTTCCATGGGTTCTGCTTGCTGAACCTACAAGTACCGAAGGAGATGCGTACATAGGATAATTACTTCATGCATTGTGTTTACTTTCCGTACTTATTTTCTTTAGTGTACCTTGGATGAGATGTAAGGCCTATGGTGAGCGTGTTTATTTTGGTGTACGCTGTACTTTTTTCTTGGGGAGTTGTCAGCATTATAATTTTTTATTTTATATTAGTATCACTGTATAGTTGTTCTTGTTGGTTACTTATTATTTCTTGTTGTATGGGACTAGTGCTTTAAACCCTTATTCATCTATTTATCCGTTCACTTGAGGTTACCGGTATACCAACCATGATCTACCCCTTATCTTCCTTGAATCTTATTTATTATGTATATTTTCACATATGTTGTTACAAGAATGCTGGGTACATTCTCTTTCTTGCCTGCAATCCTATTATGTGATTAGCTAGCACTATCAGTCTATGTGATACTTGTTTCATACTTGAGCTGCTAGTTTCCTGCATTGTCCTATTTGCTTCTGTGACCCTTCTTTTGTACTTTGTTATTTACCGCATTTATTTTTGTTATGCACTCAGCGGGCCCTCTATGCTTAATGAGTACGGGTTGCTTCGGCGACTTGTACTCATACTATACTTGCATTTGTGCAGATCCGAGTACAGGTTCTCGTTCGTGATACACATATCGCTGTTCGTTCAGATTTCATTCACATCAGAGATTCAGGGTGAGGTTGGCGTTCAGCGTGATCCTGTTTCTCTTCAGACTTATGTTTTAGTGATTTCCATTGTATTTCAGAGACATAGTGATACTATATTTATTTTATTTTTCTTCATTCTGCACTTGGCGGTTTGTTTGACATTGATACCAGATTTTGGTTGGTTATTTCTTTCTTAATTAATTTAGCAAAACTATTATTTTATTTTGACTTTTGATATTCTTCCGCATTTAATGTAGTAGTCCTCCACTTCATCCACGGACTATGGGGTTTGGTTCTCCTACTGGTGTTATAGTAGGTGCCATCATGATCTGCGAATTGGGTCGTGACACTTCTTTTACTTGTCTTGACGGGTGGGTTAAGTTTTTCCTAGCTTCAAGCGATTTCGAGCCTTATTCGTACTTTTTGGGTGTCTTGACACGCTTCTTGATGTTATTGCTGAAATCCAGGTAGGTAATTAGCATCTTCTTTCAGATTGGTTATTTAGCATTGTATACACTTGGTAAATGCCATTTCGGAGCTAGGTTACTATTTCAAATCCCCGTATAGTAATTGCCTTGGCATACGACCTATCTTGATGGCCTCTCCGCTTGCAAATATACCCAAGGGCTATGAGGCCCTTCGCGCATGTCTCACTCTATCTCTGGAATGTAGTTGAGGTTGGGGAGGGGATTATACAAGTGGTTAGAGCTTAGTATCTTTCCCCTGGATTTAGCTAGTGGCTTTAGAGCTGATCTAAACTATTGAGCGTTCTGTGTTGCGTGCATGCATTGCCGTTTTAAATGTTAATTGGGATTTTGGAATTATGATAATCAAGAATTGATTTCATACCCATTATATTTATATTTTCCACAACTTCTCTCATTAGAAATATGGAGCTATTTTCTCACACCATTGGATCATATTCTCTAACTATCATTGTGATCTCAGGATTTTGCCGACATGACGACAGTTGGGTTTTACTGAGATTTGGATGTGCCTACATGGCTGGACTTGATGTTTCTACTATGATATGATATAGGGGCTAATCCCAGATTTTGGCATTTGTTCCCTGATAACTATGCCACTAGTTGGATTTTTACAAGGTTTTTGTACGTGGGATCAGATCACTCCACAGACCTTCCATCCTAGGTGGCCTTGCCTAACGTACTAGGTATGTGCATATCCTGGGAGGGGGGTGTACATGAGGAGGAGTGGTACACAGGGAATCCTTTCGTGGGTCTTTCCTACCAGGGTTATAGATCGAGAAGGGTGCGTGCGTGCATAATTTACTTTTCTGCACCCCTTTTGCATTACATTCTTTGTACTTATTTTTACTCTTTAGGATTTCGAGGGGAGTCCCATTGGGTTACATAGATGCTGGTGTGCTTTTTTGATTTCTAGGTGATCTTAGGCATATTTATATGCCTTAGTGCCATTAAAGTCCCATGTTTTAGCTTGGTTTAGAGAACAATTATGTGTTTTTGGAGTGTCTTATTAATGGATATGTGCTTAGCATTACTAACACACATGATTAGCCTATTTTAGGAGTATATGGAGCCTCACAGAATGGAGACCAAGCAGAAACTGAAGACTGAATGAGCAAGGATCAAATGTAGGAAAAATATGCCATCACAATAGGGATCCCGACGTAATGGATATGCTATCATGATTGGATCCCCTCTTTGCATTTCTGGAAATGCTACCTATTTATAGGTTAAGTTGGGGGAAAATGAGGCATTCTACAAGGAAACTCATAAACCTATATGAGATGTTTTTGGGTGGTGTGCAACACTTGGGATAGAAAGGATCAAGTGGAGAAGATACAACACAACCTAGAGTGACATTTTATTGCTTATTTTTGTATTATTATGTTATAGATGGTATTTTATAGATTGAGTATGAGTTTTAGTGGCCAAAACCCCTAAAACCCCTTGTTCTGGGGTTTTGGCTAACACATGATTCTTGATATTGGTTTAACATAAAAAATTGATTACCTCCCATATTGATTGTTCTTACACTGCTTTATTAATTTATTTTAATATTGGCCACTAATGGAGTATATATATAGCTCTGAAAATGCACTAATCTATGAATCTGAAAACTTGAACAAGAGTGTAAGGAGTGAGATCATATCTATTGATGCTAAAATTAGATACTAGAATATGATTTGCAACTAAGAAGAGATCTTGTACTTAGTTGACTCACTTGGTTAAATAGGGAAGACATTTACAATGCATTTATACTAAGTCATCACAACACAAGTCAATCGAAGAAGTTGTGGATTTGTATTGATAGTGATTAGAGGAATATGCATCCCTAATGCATAATTTTAACCCCTTAATCAACAATTAGAGAAGTAAATGATGTTTATGGAAAAATGAGATTATACATGAGTGTGTGCAATGCCATGACCCATGAATGTTCGTCCATATTATTAACACTTGTTATTTCTTCCCAAGTCTCATTTAATTTTCCATAGTTAAAGATTAGAATAGTATAAAACTAAACCTATTATTTTGTTACACACAGTTTCACAAATATCGAATTTCCTACAAAATTCATTTACAGTACTAATATATAACATCAAGTCCCTGAGGGTTCAATATCCGGATCAAAAGAGTCAATATATTACTTGTAAGACCACATATATTTGCGTGAGCACTTGGATGCAACAAGGTTTTGGCGTCGTTGCCGAGGACTTGGCAATTAACAAGTTTTTGATTCTTGTAGATATTTTTTATTGTTCAAGTGTTAAATGACTTGTTCTTAGTAGGTTTTATATTTTTTCAGGCATTGATTTACTACTAATATTTTATAGAATGGAGACTTGGTGGAACCATTTAAGGAACCAAAATGTTTCTTTCATAAACATCAAAGGAATGAGGCACTCTCTTATCAAGTTCAACAAGTTCCACTGAATCAACCAACAGTTGTAGTGTTGGCTAAAATGGCAGCTGCAAAGACAGTCCTTGAGGTGGCTATTCCAAGGGCCACCAATACTACTTCTTCTATATGAAAACCCGCACTTAGAGGTAGATTTGAGCTGAAATAGAATATGGTGTAGCTCTTGCACACTAGCGGGTCATTCACTAGTCTTTCATAGGAGGATCTGCAACAACACATTTAGAACTTTCTTGAGATCAGTGACACTTATATCCTAGAGGGAGTTCTACTAGATTAGGTGAGACTCACTCTGTTTCCATTCTCCTTTCTAGGTGATGCAAAGTGGTGGTTAGCTGCTGAGCCATCTTACTCTATTTCTACATAGGAGGACTTGTCAAGGAAGTTCTTGATCTGTTTCTTTCCATCTGAGAAGAAAACAAGGTTAAGGAGTGAAATATTGATCTTTAGATAAAATCCTGGAAAAAATCTCTTCCAAGCTTGGGAGAGGTTCAAAACATTGTTCAGAAGTTTTCCTCACCATCAGTAGTCCAATAAAGTGTTATTGCATACCTTATAGAGGCACTGGAACCAAATTCCAAAATATTGCTTGATTCAGCTGTAGGGTGACAGGCCTTGGAGAGAACTTATGATGATATGTACACTTTATTGAATAGGATAGCCACATGTAATTTGGACTAGAATGAAAATGTATCAAGAACCAGTGGGAAGAAAAATACTACAGGGGTCATGGAATTATAGGCAGTTACATCATTATCAACATAAATTTCATCCCTACAAAACATGTTTACTCACTATTTTGGGAAGCAACAATACAGGTTACAGTGAATGTAGTCCAATCTCAGGATGCAAATAGGTACAAGACATGTGATGGAGGTGATCATATGTCTGACTTATGGGCCAAATACTGATTTAGTTAACTTCGTGGGAAATGGACAAAGAGGTGAAGGACAACAGTATTATGGTATTACTTACAACTCAAGCTAGAAAAACCACCCAAACTTCCCTTGGGGTGGCAATCAAAACCAACCAAATCAACAGGGTCCAAGGGACTATAGAAATCAATAGCCAAATTAGCAGCAAGACACAAGTTTAATCAGTAGAAATATAGTAATGCACAGAATGTATAGTATGAAATGGATGCTTAAAAAGTTGATAGAAGGGTAGACACGTGATAGTAAGAGGACAACTAGGCTTGAAGAAGACTTGAAAAATCAACAACTGGAAACACAGTAATTGAAGAGGAAAATAGGAAAGTTGACTGTGTCATAAAATACAAGGCCCTAAGGGGGTCTTCCAAGCAACACAGACCAAAACCCAAGACAAGTAAATACAGTGACAACAAGAAGAGGGTTGCAATTGAAGGAGTTAATGCCTTACAAGGCAAGTTAATTAAGAAAAGAATTAGAAAGCACTAATAATAATGAAAAAAATGGAAAGGAAAAATACAATAAGTCTTGGGAATCAACATCCATTGTGAGACCTCCCCACCATTTCCTCAGAAATTAAAAAAACAAAAAGAAAAAGGCGGATTCCAAAAGTTTAAGGAATTGATGGGGCAGGTTTATATTAACTTGCCTTTGATTGATGTATTGTAGGTAATTCCAAATTATGCTAAGTATGTGAAGGACATCGTGGATAACAAAGATCGCATCTGAGCATACCACAATAGCTCTTACTCAGAAGTGCACATCGCGTATTCAAAACAGATTACCCACAAAGCAAAAAGATACGGGTAGTTTCACTATTCAAATTACTATTGGTCAGGCTCTCAATGTTTGCAGGTTATGTGATTTGGGTGCAAATATAAATCTCATGCCAATATTTTATTTCAATAAAATGGATTTGGGTAATCTGAGACCCACCACAATTATTTTATAATGTGTTAATCGCTCTTTAGTCAGACCTCTTGGTATAGTGGAGGATGTGCTAGTCTAGGTGGAATCGTTGATATTCCTAGTGGACTTATTATTCTACAATTTTAACCAGATCCAGAAGTCCCAATTTTTTTGGGCGTCCATTTCTAGCCATTGGTCGTGCTTTGATTGATGTGGCTACAGGGAGACTAACTATGAGGTCACATGATAAAGTCAAAGTATTTGATGTTTAAAATGCCTTAAAGTACCTAAAATATATATGAGGAATATCTGCAATTATAGTGTTTGATGTAGACGATGAAGTTCTATTGCCTGTTACTAGTGATCCGCTAGCAAGAGTAATTACGGGTCAAGAAACTGAAGGAGATATTAAAGCTTATAAGATGATCTAGAAATTAGATAGTTCTAGTGTTTATGCAAAGCAAAGAGAGTATGAGCTATTAAATAGGAATCTTATGCCTCCTCCAAAGCCATATGTTAAAGAAGCTCCAAAGTTGGAGTTTAAGGTCTTGCCTAGCCATCTGAAGTATGCTTTCTTGCACAAAGGTGAGACTCTGTCAGTTATACTAACTGTCGAATTATCTGAGGACAAGTTATTGAGGCTTTGGCAGTGTTAAAGAAAAGGAAGCAGACTTTTTGATTGTAAATATATGATATTCAGGGGATCAGTCCTGCATTCTATATGTATAAAATTTTAATGGAAGATAACTATAAACTGAGGGTACAACAACAACGATGACTTAATGCACCAATAAAAGATGTGGTGCATAAAGAAGTAATAAAAATGGTAGATTCAAGAATTATATTCCCCATATCCGACAACAAATGCATGATTCAATGCAATGCGTCCCCAAAAAGGGAGACATGGCTATGGTGAATAATGAAAAAGATGAGTTAGTTTCTACTCGCACATTCACTGGGTGGAGAATATGTATGGACTATCATAAACTTAATGAGGCAACTCGCTAGGATCATTATCCTATTCCTTTCATGGATCAGATGCTAGAAAAACTTGCAAGTTAAGATATTTTTCCTTGTTGGATGAATATTGGGGTTACAATCAAATTTCCATAGCTCTGGAAGATCAGGAGAAGACCACCTTCAAATAACTGTTTGGTACTTATGCTTTCAGGTGCATGCCCTTTGGGTTGTGTAATACTCCTGCTACTTTTCGATGATGCATAATGGCTATTTTTAGTGATATGATGGATGACTTTGTCGAAGATTTTATGGATGACTTCTTGATTTATGGAGATTTTGTTAAAGTTTGTTTACAAAATCTAGATAGGGTCTTAGCAAGGTGTGAAGAAACACACTTGGTACTGAATTGGGAGAAATGTCACTTCTTGGTGAAGGATGCATTGTTCTTGGCCATAAGGTGTCCAAGGTTGGTTTAAAATTTAACAAAGCAAAGACTAATGTGATTGCAAAGTTACCACACCCTATCACAGTGAAAGGGGTGGGGAGTTTTCTGGGGCACACAAGGTTCTATCAAAGATTTATCCGTGACTTCTCAAAGATCTCTCATCCATTGTGCAAATTGCTTAAAAAAAGGAAAATTTTGAATTCTCTACTGAGTATTTGAAAGCCTTTGAACATCTGAAGAAGACACTAACTGAATCTCATATACTTGTTGCTCCAGACTGGTAGTTACCTTTTGAATTAATGTATAATGCAAATGATACTGCTGTGGGAGCAGTTCTGGGACAGAGGAAGGAAAAGATCTTCCTCTTTATTTATTATGCTAGCAAGGCTCTTGATGCCTCTCAGGTCAACAAAACAGTCAATGAGAAGGACATATTGCATGGGTTTATGCATTTGACAAATTTTAGGCCTACCTAGATAGGAACTAAAGTGATAGTGTATACCAATCATGCTACAATCCAGTATTTTCTTAATAAGAATGATGTAAAGCCATAGTTGATTAGGTGGATTTTGTTGCTTTTGGAGTTTGATCTAGAGATTTGCAACCACAAAGGATGTGAAAATTAGGTGGCTGACATTTGTCCAGATTGGAAAGTCATTCAGACATCGTGAAGCAAAGATAGGTTAGAAAATAATTCCCAGACAAACAATTGATGAAAATATCGATAAAAAAATTACCATGGTACGAATATATCATGAATGTATTGGCGAGTTGGGTTTTTCCACATGGATCCACCAGTTAGTAGAGAAAGCACTGAGCTATGGCTGTAAATTCTATTTTTGGGATAGGCCATTCTTGTACAACCAAGGACTAGATCAGCTTATCAAAAAACATGTTCTAGGGTGTGAGATTAATGATATTCTAGATAAGTGCCATGCTTCATCTTATTGGGAACATAATGGAGGGGAGCACACTTCACATAAGGTACATCAGTCATGCTTTTTTTTGGCCTTTGTTATTTAAAAATGTTATTTCTTTTCTGAAAAGAATTTGACCAATGTCAGAGGATGGGGTCAATATTAAGAAATCAGGAGATGCCTTTGAAAAATTTCTTTGAAATTGAAATCTTTAACGTATGGGGTATTGATTTCATAGGTCCCTTTCCCCCAAATCACAAAAATAAGTACATTCTCGTAGCTGTGGATTATGTATCAAAATAGGTGGAAACAACTGCACTACACACAAATAATCCAAGAGATGTACAAAAGCTCGTGAAGAAGCAAATCATTACAAAATTTGGCACCCCACGAGCTATAATTAGTGATGGTGGGTCACATTTCATAAATTCATGGTTTAAGTAGTTGTTGAGCAAATATGGGGTGGCGCATAAGGTAGCACTGCCTATCACCCCAGACTAGTGGGCAAGTGGAGGTGTCAAATAGGGAGATAAAGAAAATTCTCCAAAAGATAGTAAATGTATAAAGGAAGGATTGGGAAGAGAAGCTTGAAGATGTCATTTGGGCATAAAAAAATGCATACAAAACTCATATGGATACTTTACCGTATCAGTTAGTAATTAGGAAAACGTGTGACTTGCTAGTAGAGTTGGACCATCGAGTGTATTGGGCTATCTAGAGGTTGAATTTTGAATTCAAGGTAGCCACAAAGAAGAGGATGTTGCAGCTAAATGAGCTTGAGGAGTTCAGGCTTAATGCTTATAAGAATGTGAAGTTATATAAGGAGAAAAGAAAGAAATAGCATGATAAGCATTTAATAAAAAAATTATTTGAGACGGGACAACAAGTGTTGCTGTTCAATTTAAAGTTGAGGTTGTTTCCAGGTAAATTATGCTCCAAGTGGATAGGGCCATTCATGGTTGTAAGTGTTACTAAGAATAGAGTTGTAGAGCTCAAAGATTATAAGTCTGACCAGATTTTTTTGGTAAACGGACAGAGGGTCAAGCATTATTAGCCCAATGTTGATCGTGGGATGACATCCATTGATATGGTGGATGCATGATATTGAGTGGGTTGATTTATTTTTTTATGTCTTTTAATGATTTTTCTGTTGGTTTTTAGGTACATGAAGACATGGAGGCATGAGGGTAAGTTACATGATGGAAAAAAATGATGAAAAAACCAAGTCTAGATAGATCATGATGGCTATCACATCGTGATACATGTCATTATTAACCACTAGAATGCCAAAGTTCCCTCACGACACACATCATCATGTGATGCATATATTGATGCAACTCTGGATAATAGAGAGTTCCATCACGATACACATCGCGATGTGATGCATATCATATTGAAACTCCAGATAGATGGAAGTTATATAACGACAGACATCATATTGTGATATGTCATGATTTATATTGTTATGTAACACTGGTTAGTAAATACCTCCATTACAATACATATCATGTCATGATATAGATAAATTATTTTAGAAATTCAATTTAAATCCACTAGATCAACTCGGTCCGGTTGGGTTATTTAAATACATCACCCAACACTCATTCTTCATATTTCTTTCATGCCATACAACCCTCCAATTTCTCTAAAAAAACAAATTCTTTTCTTCTCCTCTCTAACTCCAACTTCTTAATCCTTAAGGTCCTTCATCACAAGTAGGTTTTCTCATCCCTTCTACTTTATCTTTATCGAATTTTAGTGATTTAGGTATATGATTTCTTTCTTTCCTTGGCCATTATTGAGCATGAAATTTGACATTAATTAACCACCATTGTTGCTTCCATGGATGGTGTTGAAGAGACACTTTTGGTTATGTTGTGTGTGCAACTCGAGTTTGGGGTATGGAGGATTTGATATTGGTGATTATTTCATAATTGGGAATTGATATTGTTTGAATACATTATTGGGGTTGATAATGGCTTGGAGCATTAGTTCTCTATGTATTTTTGTACATAGTTGTGTGTGTAGGTAGTTTGTTTAAGTTAGTAAGAGTAGTTAGTGCATTTTTCATACTTGTAACATACCTTACATATACTTGTTGATATAATGGGTTTGAGTGGTGCACTTGTTCACATTAGAAACTTTGCTAATGCATATTATGAGAGGGAATTCTAAGTACGTCGAATTCATATGACAAGGAACGGTTGTAATGAGCTAGCGAAGTTAAGTGTGGGGTGGTTTACACCATCCCGCCATTGTGTGTTATATAAGGTGTGTGCTACATATGAATGTGTGGATGATAATGGCAAAAATAGGATGAAATTTTTATGGTGTAACAAAGTTACATAACCATGTTCAAAAGATGATCGAATGAGATAACTTGAATGAATGTATACAACTTGGACTTAAAATGTAATAGATAAGAGAAGTATGATATACCTTATTTATTGATTGTCAGTTGTGATGTGCTTAGAACTTAAGTGTGGGTGATTTACACAACCCCTTAATGTTGGCTTATGTGTTTTCTACTGGCTATGCTAACTTATG
>JBDJHY010261878.1:0-10488 GCA_039654485.1 Withania somnifera
ATATTCAGATCATCCCATTAGAACATATTCGAAACAATTAATGCATATCCCCAAAAGTACCATCTAGCATCTCCCAAGAAATTTTTCTTTCTTTGGGAGTCCAATCCAGTCGACAACTCCCCACACACCATAAAATTTGCAAAGTCCACATACCATGGGACTTCACCATTTGCAAGAAACGTTATTTTTTTAACCTTTTTCCTCATTTTCATCCACGGACAACTCCAGTCTCGACAAGTGATCTGCCACTTGGTTTTCACATCCCTTCCTATCTTTGATAACAAAATCAATTTTTTTCAAGAGGAGTATCCATATAATCAAGTGTTTCTTGGCCTCCTTATTTTCCATCAAGTAATATATAGCCAAGTGCTCTGTGTGCACAATCACTTTAGTGCATATAAGGTAGGCCCTAAAATTTTCAAATTCAAACACAATGGCTAAAAGCTCTTTCTTCATGAACATGTAATTGCGTTAGGCTGAATTCATTGTCCTACTTGCATATTAAAATGGATGAAACAATTTGTCCTTTTTTTATCCCAAAGCAACTCCAAGAGCCATACCACTACCATCGTAGATTATTTCAAAAGGGATAGCCCAATCTTGGGCCACCATGATTGGAGAGATGGTGAGCTTTTTTTTCAAATTGTGCTTCTTTTTTTGAGAAGCTTGCACATTAAAAGATAAATCTTTGATAAATCCTTAATGAAGCTACTATAGAAACCCTCATTCCCAAGGAAGCTTTTCACACCCTTCACTATCATAGGCGGTGGTAACTTGGATATCACATCAATGTTAGCTTGGTCTACTTGTATCCTTTTTTCTGATATTTTTGCCTAAGCACAATTCCTTCTTTGACCATGAAGTGGCATTTCTCCAAATTGAGAACCAAATTGTTCTCGACACACCTTTTTAATGCCATGCTGAGATGTTCCTAACACTCTTCAAATGAGTCACCAACCACTTATAAATCAACCATGAAGGCTTTAATGGTATCTTCAACCATATCAAAGAAGATGGAAAGCATACAATGTTGGGCATTGCATAGACCAAAAGGCATTCTCCGAAAGGAAAAAGTATTGTAGGGACAAGTGGAAGTGGTCTTCTCTTGATCCTCCGGAGCTATAGAAATTTGGTTGTATCTGGAATATCCATCTAAAAATCAGTACCAACCTCTCCCTGTAAGACAATTAGCATTTGATTCATGAAGGGAATTGGAAAGTGATCCCTTTCAGTGAAAAAATTGTGTTTGTGTTAATCCATACATATCCTCCCCCCAGTGATGGGTCTCAAGGGCACTAATTCATTCTTCACATTTTTTATCACCTTAATCCCCTCTTTTTAGGAATGCACCATCCGGGATTACCCAAGAACTATTGGAGATTGGATACACCATGCCTGTAAAAGCCACTTTATAATCTCATTTTTAACCACTTCTTTTATTGTCTTATTTAGCCTTCGTTGATGCTCATCATTAGATGTAGCTTTGGGGATTAATTGGATTTTTTGGGTGCAAATACTCGGTGGAATTCCAATGATGTCTGCAAACGACCACCCAATGGCTTTAATGAACCTTCTCAAAACCAACCCCAAAGCTTCAACTTGACATTCTAACAAAGATGATGAAATGATTATTGGCAACGTGTTATCACTTCCTAAAAAAATATTTCAAGTGAGTGGGAAAGATTGTCAACTCAAGTTTCGATAGTTCTTTGATGGAGGTCTTTGTCGGTGGGATAACCCCAATTTTTCAAGTCAAAATCTAGCTTTGTTGGGTTCCTTGAGTAGGATCACAACCTTTGCAATGATGCCACAACCTCATCATAATCAGTGACCTCTTCTGCCTTATAATTCAAAAGAACAGCAGCAAGAGACTCACCAAAGTTCTCTACCTCAGTAACCTGTGCCACTGTCCTCATCTACCACATCAATTACTGCCACACCATGAAAGTCGTTATGTTTCTTCATGGATTTACACATATTAAAGTTCACCTCTTCATCATTTACTATGAACTTAAGTTCACCACTCTCCATATCAACAAGCTCCCTTCCTATAGCAAGGAAAGGTCACCCAAAATAATTGGTGTTTCAAGATCAACCTCACAATCTAGCACCACAAATCGATAAGAAATATGAATTTGTCCACCTTGACCAACTCATCAAACAAAATTCTGACGGGTCTCTTAATCAACTAATCTGCCATCAAAAGTCTCATAGTGGTCGATTTTGGAACTCCTAACCCCAATTTCTTATAAATAGCATATGGAATGATGTTGATACTTGCTTCACAATAAAATAATTCCTTTGGAGAATCATAAAAATGAATGGTGCATGGGATTGTGAATGCACATAGATCTTCCTTCTTGACCACCCGAAGTGTTGGTCACTATAGAACTTTAATTAAGTGAGATTTCTACGGTCTCAAAGTCCAAAATCTCTTCTTTGTCACTAAATCTTTCATGAACGGGCATAGTCCGACATTTTCATCAATGCATCAATCAAGGAAATATTGATTGACAAATTTTTGAACAATGAAAAAAACTTTTAAAATTTAGAATCCTTATTTGCTTTCTTTAATCTTTGGGTAAAAGGTGGCTTTACCTTGGGAAAAAGATTATTTGGGGAGGCTTCCATCACCTTTTCCTCAATATCAAGCTTAATCCCTTAAGTAATCTTACTTTTCCCACTTTCATTCGGCTCCACTAACACCATATCATCACCTTCCTTTGGTTCTTCATCATCCACAACTTCTTTTCCTCCCTTACTCTTTGGTGGATTTTGCTTTCCACTTTTTTCATCACCATTCGGAGCATAAATTTCCTCATAATCCACTTGGAAATTGCCATTCAATGGGCATTGTTTTTCGGATTTGACACTGTGTAACTTGGAAGCACCCCCTTTTGATGAGGGTTCAATTGAGCTGATATTTGCCCATTGGGGATTCAAATTGCTTGATGGTGGCTGCATGAGATAATACCATTCGGTTCATTGGGGATATGTCACCTTTTATTCCATACATATCCTGATTCATGCTCCTAATGTCTTTGTTGGTACTATTTACTTTTTCAAGTATTTTATCCAACATTGCTTCCATCTTTGAGATGGACGATGAGCTTTCAAATTCTTGCATCTTAGCCCTTTTGTTTTGAGGGATATAATGCTCTCCATGGTTTCTTACTTTCCAATCAAGATATCGGGCGAGGACATATTTGTCCCTTTTACGCTCCTTATCATACTAATTTCCACTCTTCTCTTGATTCATGTCTTGCCATTGATAGGTAAGTCGAGAATCCATCCCTTTCCTAGTCATAAATTTTACTTCTTCATTATATAGCATTGCAAACTCTTCTTCTTCTTCTAACCTTATCATATTTTTCATTGATTGCATTTACGGCCTTAGGTAGAGCACCCATGACATGTTTGGTAACAAGGTCAATTTGTGTCATTAACTTGACTATTTTCTCCTTGATATCACCTATTTTCCTTGCACTGCAGCATCTCTAAAATAAGGAGGGAGCACCCATTGCCACCTCGGCATCCCGAATATGCCATGCTCTATTGTTGGTAGCTAACTCATTGAGAAGAAATGTGGCCAATTCAAAGGTAGTACCTGTCATTGAACCTCTTACCAAATTATCGGCTAGCGTTTTTTTCAAAGGACTTAGTGCCCGATAAAAAGTTTGAAGTAGCACTCTATCGGGCAACTCATGGTCTCATACAAAGTCTCTTGATGACCAGATTTGAAATTGGTTATTGCATCCCAAATTTTTATCATTCGGGAGGGTGGAAAAAATCTAATCAAGAAGCACACTTTAATTCCTTCCAATTAGTAATCGACCAATGGTGCAACTTTCCCAACCATAACGCAGCTTCTCCGATCAAAGAGAATGGGAAGAGTTGCAAGCGGGGGGATTCTTGAGAGATATTTGCAATAATGAATGGAGCACACACTTACAAGAAAATTTAATATGTATATGGGTCTTCATGTGGTAATACTCCAGACAACCCTTTTATTTGAATCAAGTGAAGCATGGTGCTTGTCACATTGAACACAACATTTCCCTTAGCTTGGGGAAGACAAATTGCACTGATGAATCTGGTATTCAATTATTCCCACATCCTATAACTCAAATCCTATCTAGTTATACGAGTGACTTCCATGGCTACTCCTATTTATGTTATCACCTGTTGTGACTACAAAAAGCAAACCAGGTGAAATTTAGTCAACTAGCACACAAAGTGAAGACTAACACTAAAAAAGTTAATTGAAACTATTCACTTCCAGGAAACGGAGAAAAAAATTGATAACACCCAAAAAGTATATTAAATATAACAGTCGTTGTCAAGTTATATTTCCCAATGAGTTTTCGGAGTCGATCCCACGAGGAGTGAATCAGTCTATTTCACTATAGTGTAGGAATTCACTACTTTAGTGCTAGTTAAATTCAATAAAAGGAAGAAATAAAATTAGAGGGTGATATATTTCTAGAAATTTGGGAAATCTTCATATTACAAAAATATTATCGACACCAGACGCAATTGTATTGATTCAACAGTGTTAAGGGGCTTGGAGATGTGCAATTGATGTAGCTAATTACTAACGAGGGTATTTGGGAATTAGCGTGAATTGCATATGATAAATTTTGGTAAGCTAGGTTATAATTAGATGCTTAAAACATCTTTATTTTAACTCCCTTAGCGGTCATTCTAGTCTCTCGATAGGATGAACAGTTTGCAAAACAACCAATTACTTCATTACTTAACAATTTATTTCTAAGCATGTTAACTAGATGGGCTTTAACCCCAAATTGATTCTATTGACAATTTCTCAAGAGTTACTCATACACTCACGATGACTAACCTTCTAACAATTTGATTTGAGTTTGCAACCTCAAATTCACAACAAAATACGAAATTACAAATAGACCCATAACTAAAATAACATAAACAACTAAGATCCCAACACCTGTTGTTGTTAATCAACACCCATCGCTATGCACACTCCCAAGAAAGAGAAATTAGCCAAAATTAGAGAAAGTAAAAGAGATTATACCATTTAGAGGTTCGTAACGTGCCATCTTGAAGATTTAGAAATCAAAATCCTTTAAACAAGTATAAATCTACTCAATTAAAAACCTTGAATCTAAGCCAAAACCAAAATCAACTCAAAAGTATAATGTGTTTTCTTGTCTCCTCTCAAAAATTATGTAAAAATGTATTGATTGCAAAAAATGTTCAAAATTGCTATTTATATATGTTCCAAAAATATTCACTTTTTAGCTAAAAATCCCATAACGGCGGCCTAAATAGCACACTAACGTTTGGGACGGCGGTCTACCGTGTAGTTCATTGGCTTCCATCTTGGACATACTTTCCAATCAAAGAAGGCGGTACTTGGACGTTGGTACCACCCAAGTGGGGCGCTGGTACTGCCCTAATGGATGATGGTCCGCTGTCTCTTCCATTTAATTTTCTGTACATCCCTATTATGCATTGCGGTGTCAACTCAAGACAGCGGTAGAAATTTGTGTCCACCATGTTAAAACTTAGAATTTCATCTCCCTTTTCCTTGAGTTCATGCTTTCACCTAAAAATCAACTAAGTTAACATCAAAATTTAGCAAAGTAGTTAAGAAGACAAGCATTTTTGTGATATAATTAGGCTCAATGAGTGGTATTTTGTCCACTCATCAGTACCACATATAAAACCTAGGCCATAAGAAAATCATGACAAAACGCAACAGAGATAGAAGGGAATAAACAAAGTCTACTAGCAAACAAACCCGGCCGACACCCCATTCTACCGATAGGTACACCCAAGCAACCAATTAACCCAACAATACTCCCTATAAGCCCTGAAGAGTACAACTCAATGTGTAGAGATGCAATGCAAAAGGGTGCTGGAAAAGTAAACTAGTGTCTGCATGCTCCCTCTCTGGGATACTCTCAAATCAAGAGGGACCCGCAGAGGACTCAAACCGCATAACACGTAAATAAGTGTTGGCATTCTCCCTTTCTAGGATACTCTCAAATCAAGAGGGACCCACGAACTACTTGAATCACATACCACTTAAATAAGTGCCCGTAGGCACCCTCCCATGTATAAGACTCTGCTAGGAGATGACCCACGAAAGCTTCCTTGTATACTTACCCCTCCTACTCCAGTAGACCCCTCTCTCAGGATGTAACTCCTACTAGTAGTAATAGCCACCCATTGTCAGAGGATCCATGGAGGGATATAATCCAAAGTACAAAATCCTTTTAAAACTCCAATTAGTACCATAGTCGTCAGGGCCAAAAGGACAAAATCTTAGGCTCAGCTTGTATATCATATCTTAGTGGAAACTCAAGTCCATCCATGTAGAAAAAATTCCAAATTTCGATAAAACCCAACTGCCGCCATGTAGGCAATATCCAGGAACCACAGTAATAGAGAGAAAATAGCTCAGGTGGTGTGAGAAAATAGCTCCATACTGCTCATGAGCACTATCGTGGAAAATATAAGTATATATGAAATCAACTTCTGGTTAATACTCTATCAAAATCAAGTTACCTTTTAAAACGTTTAATGCATGCTCGCTACACAAAACAAATCGATAGGCTAACTAGTCTAAGACTGCTAACCGAAATCCATAGGTATAAATCCCTAGTCATAAGGTACATCTTCTCCCTTCCCAACAACGTTCCCGAGCCACAAGTAATCACACCAAAGATTCCACAACTTCCCAGAGGCCACCTATTAGGACTCAACACATACCAATATAGGGAAAACACATAGCTATTTTAGATTAGGCCACTACAATCCACTTCTAGGCTTGTACCGGGCTAGGGTACAGTATCATCACATAAGGATGCTACTTATCCATCAAAATTGTACTCATTTAGGTAAATTATTATCATATAGGGCTATTGGCTATCCAGTAAAGCCATACTCAGCTGGGTACAATATTATCACACATGGCTGATGATTATCCAGCAAAATCGTACTCAGATGGGCTCGTATAGGTATAATATCATCACACGAGGATATTGCATATCAAGAAAATCCATAACCATCTATATATAGCCAAGTGACCACACACGAACTAATCATACGCAATACCTCAGGTATAACACAATATAACTAGCCTACCTAGATCGGCTCTAAAGCCACCAGCCTAAATCAGGGGATAGCTATTAAGATCTAATCACTAGTATAATCCCCTCCCAATTAGTCTATGATACCCATCAAAGGTTATAGTTCTCACCCAACCATACTGTATTCCAGAGTCGGGTTAGGGTTCCTCGTCTCTTTTTTTAAAAAAGAATTAAAAAAGAGGAGAGGTTGTAGGACATGAGACACACAAGTAGGGCAGTATAGACCCGGGGTAAGTAACTAAGTGACAAGCCATATAACTAGGATAGGCCATAAGAATAAGCATATCAAGGGCCCGCCTAGTAATCCCAGCCCCGAGATAGGGCTTTACCATACATATACTACACTAATACCCAGTCTGAAAAAATAAACCGCAGCCTACATGAATTATAATGATATCCTCAAGAAGCATGCCAAAATATCCAAAGAATCATGTACGAAGCTTGAATTTATGCATGATTAGAAAAAACATAACCCACATGTCAAGATAAGTAAAATAAGACCCATATTTCTATATAAATAGTGGGGCCGAAATCCAAACTAAAATGGATCTGTAAAACTCTAATAGCTCAAAAAAAAAGAAATATTTATACCAACACGTAGAGCATGGTTCATACATCATATCGTAAAAAATGGGGCTAAAAATTAACGATAGCAATTGAAGATATAAGCCTAGAAAGTTTATATATTTGAGAAAACTTTAAAAACAAAGAGAAACCATAAAGTTACATAGTAGAAATAATATAGAACCACTACGGCGAGTTACTACGGAATAAATCTTAAAGAAGTACCTTCAAATGAGCTTTATTGAGCTCCAAAGATCAGTATTCAATGGAGGAAATTAGAGGAAATAGCTAAAAATCTTAGGATGAAGTTTTATATAAAAAACCCACTGAATGGCCATTACATCAATCATTTTTGCCAATATGTCGGACTTGGCCAATTTATCATCCACTGCGCCTTTCTGGCATCTTTTCTAAAAAGTTATTAAAACAGATTTCGAATTCAGCAATCCATATAAGTGATCTTCATGTAAACGATATTTTAGACTCAATAGAATTAATGAAAAGGCGATTTGGGATCATATAAGCCCAGTAAAGCTCGAAGAAGCTATAATTAAAAAGGAATTAAGTTGTATAACAGTCAAGGAACCAACTTACAATCCCAGCAAGTCACAAATGACTTGGGGAAGTACCAAGAGTTCTTAAATGTAGAGAAATTGCGGAAATCACAGAAATATACCCGACGGCCATTACAACATTCACCATTAAAGAAACTTTCGTCCATGAAAGTTAAGACAAAGGAGTACCAAAGTCTAAAATAGTAAGAATGCAAGATTCAGATGATCCTTCCAACCCCCAAATAGCCTCACCAATTAGATCACACGTTGAATGAACTCTCAAAACAGAAATACCCCTGGATTTGATCCGTTTACTCTTTCATCAATAACTGTCTCAAGGTGCTCAACACAAGCTAACTAGTTATCTAATCAAGCCGAATCAGAACAAGATATACGATAAGAATCTAGTATAAAACAATAAGGCAGGATAAGGGTATGGTATAGGGTATACCACAATAATTCAGCAGGTAGGTCGAGGCAGGACAAGGGTATGGTAAAGGGTATACCACAACAACTCAGCAGGTAGGCCAATCTACAAGCAACCACCCTAATCTGCTATGTGATCTCATAAGGCCCCCATTGAGCTATAACCATCAAGTCCTTAATAATAAACTCAAGAATCAAAGCCTCCAATATGCATGGCTCCTTTGTCTGCTATGTTCTATCTAAAGCCTAACCCCACAAGTCTAACTCTCTCTGGAACACCTCGAATCAAATCAGAAGTCTAAGGTCGAATCTCTACTCCATTTTACCCACCAATCAATGATCTACAACATATACCATAAAAGCCTTGAATGGTACTATCTGGATGCTATAATAATTATTATTACTGTAGGAGAACACTATTGAAGCTAAATGTTGATCCTGGCTACCACCGAGGCTGAACATATCATGGGGTACCTGGATCGTCTGCTCAGACTACCCTTTTATTTATGGGTGAAAAGATGTACTTAAAACTACCTCTATAACTATTCACGTTGTACAATCTTCCAAAACCATGGAGGAAACCGCATTCCCCTATCTAATTTAAGAAAAACTGGCAACCTAAGAATATGACATTTGTAGGAAGTAAGTGGCTTTGATAAATTGATTCATGATGAATCATATACCATCGTTCCCCCCAAAGTACAAGGGAGTCTAGAGAAAAATTCAATAATAATCCACTCGGACTGGCTGTGAGTCTGTGGATGGAAAATTAGTATTGTAATATCCTCAGTAATAGAATTAAATCAGTTGCCGATGTATGAATAATAGGAACTGAGATCTTACAAAATAAAAATACCATCCAAACATGAAGGTAGAAAGAACCTATACACATCTCTGCTACGCCCAAGTGTATGGAATATCTAGTACAATGGATCTCGTAAGAAATCATCTGAATCAATTCATCAGCTCTGGAACCATAAGGACCAATGCCTATCCATTACGTACCATCCAAAATTGATGAAAACCCTCAGCAAATATCCCATAAGAACAAGCTCCTCAGGTATAATCAATTAACAATATCACAAAAAGGCAACTGACCAATCGGCTTGCCAACAACATCAGGTACCACAAATGGCAGCTAACCTTTCCTATAAAGTCGACCCTACTCCGAGCCTGGAACTGAAACCATAGTGACTATCTGGACTTCAATTATCAATATCAATCCACCAACCTAAAATCAACCAGGAATTAACCCGAAAAGGAATTTGAAGCACAAGGAAACAATCGCGCCAAAGTACTCTGTCATTCTACTCATACATTTGACAATAGCCTCAGGTCACACCTGTAAACTCAGTTATCCTCGTCTCATATAAAAATGATATAACAGGTCAAGTCATCGCTCTATCAAAAGACAAATACCTGGAACCAATGATCATCACAAATCGAGAACAGGGATGAACTCTAACTACTCGTAATCTTCTAAAGTTAAGTGCCCCTAACTCAGAACCTGGAAGCCCATTGGCTCTTATATAAGGAACACGATCACAAAACTAGATCACAACCCAATATAAACCAACCACTGGACTAAACACAAGAAAATTATAGCAAAAACCACATTAATATCCAGTTATGAGGATCAAACCTGCATAGTTACATTGGTTGACTAAGACCGGAAATGAATCACATAATTGGGCATATGAAATCCTCTAGGATACTACAACCTTGATCCACCACTAAAGGGGCACTGGCTCCTACCAGAATAGTTACATGCCTGAGGGTATAAATACTAACGACAAGTAATCACGACTGAG